>JARJRE010000139.1:0-18258 GCA_030783385.1 Akanthomyces dipterigenus | reverse complement strand
CCCCCCCCCCCCCCCCCGCGAGAGAGCGCAAAAAACAAGCTGATTGCGGAGATGCAAGTGGTCGGTGGAAAACTCCCTCGACGACTTGACGCGTCTCGGCGACGACATCCACAACAGCAACCCCGGCGAGGAGATGAACCTCCACGGACGCCCCAACGACACGGCCGGCTACCACTACGGCCGCAACTTTGGCTACCCGGGCTGCCTGTCCATGTTTGACACGACGAGTATTCGAGACTCCGCGGGCGGCACCCGCGAGCCGGCAATCGGCGCGCAGTTTACGGGCGACCACCAGCCGCAGTACTCGGACCTGTGGTGCCGGCGGCACGCGACGCCGCCGCGCATCACGTTTGGCTCGCACCTGGCGCCGCTGGATGTCAAGTTTCTGCACGACGGCAGCGCAGCGCTGATTGCCTTTCACGGAAGCTGGTGAGTTGTGTTTCATGACAACCGCGCGATCTTTTTGTTCCCTAGATGAATAGGTCCCTGACCAGAAAGACTAGGAACCGCCAACCGCCCAACGGCCATCGCGTCAGCCGCGTCTCGTTTGCCAACGGCAGCCTGGTGAAGCGCTCGCACGAGGCCGACGCCGAAGAGGTGCTCATGTGGAACGCGGACAATGCAGACTGCGAGAAGCACTGCTTCCGTCCGGCGGGCCTGCTGCTGGACAAGCAGGGCCGGCTGTTTATGACGAGCGACGCCACGGGCGAGTTGTTTCTCGTGATGGGGACGCAGAGCAAGGGCGTAAAAGGCGAATCCGTAGATGATGGCTTAATGCACGTAACCGTGGAGGTATATGCTGGCGTCATGTATAAGAAAGACGATACCAATTGCGACATTTGTTGTGTCATGTACAAGGATACAAGCCCGGCGGCTGTGAGGGAGAAGAGCATCGTATGGCCTCAGCGTGTCGCAACAAGTCATGGTGCAATTTCTACAGCTCCTTTGCAATAATGCTGCTTGAATCGACGAGCCAAAAGCCCTCGCATTTAAACGCAATATGTACCTCGGTAATTGCTATATACATCAAGTGCCGTCCAGCCATACGGTGCGTTATGCGGCTTGCTTGCCCCAGCCACTGCCCTCTCTTTCACTCTTCCCTTCAAAACTTGCCCTGGTCGGCATTCTGCATCAGCATATTCGCATCGGGCCTGTACTTTTTCGACAGCAGGTTGACATTGTACTCGACATCCAGCGTCGCGCCGCCGGGCTCCCCGCCCTCGACGGGCACAAAGTCGAGCAGCAGGTCCTCCTTGACGGCGCACGCCGTGTCCGTCGCGAGGTACGGGTCGTCGCGCGGGTAGAGCTGGGCGGTGACGCCGAGGTAGTCGTCGTGGGTGACCATGATGTGGATGTGGGCGGGCCGCCAGGGGTGGCGGCCCATGAGGCGGAGGACGTCGGCCGAGGGGCCCGACGTGTCAATGGCGTACTCGGTCGGCTTGAGGCAGTAGAGGCGGAAGCGGCCGTCGGCGTCGGCGCGGAACTTGCCGCGGAGGTTGTGCCGCGACTGGCGCTCCGGGTCGTGCGCGTCGTACTTGCCGTTGGTGCTGGCCTGCCACATGTCGAGGACGGCGCCGGGGATGCCGTCCCCCGTCTCGACGTCGCGGATGACGCCGTGGAGGTGGGCGAGCTGGCCGTCGGGGGGCATGTCCTGGACGACGCTGGCGCCGAGGGGGCGAAAGGGCGTGTCGGGCGACCAAAAGGGCCCGAGGATGGACGAGGACGTGGGGGCCTTGCCGTCGGCGGACGCGACCTTGTGGTTGATTTCATCGACGAGGCTGCGAGGAGTGTGTGTTAGTGGGATGATTGATTCTTTCTGTAGGAGAGAAAGAGAGAGAGAGAGAGAGAAAGGGAGCAAGGGCGGCTTACGACTCGATGCCGAGAATGTCGCAGAGACGCCACGTCTCGTTGCGGTTCTTCTTGTAGGCCTGGCCGAGCGAGTTGACGTAGTTGACGCCAATGATCCACTCTTCCTGCTTGAGCTCGACCTCGCGGCAAAAGTCGTGCATGTGGCGGATGAGGGAGGTGAGGATCTCGCGGTGCCGGGGCGCCGTGTCGGGGCTCATGAGGTTGATGACGTGGTCGGTAAAGTCGGGGTCAAACTTGTGCTTGTTTTCCTCGTGCACGCCGTTTGTGCCGTTTGTGCCGTTTGTGGCGGGCTTGCCGTCTTCATGGACACCGTTGGCGGTGCCATTCGTGTCATTGCTAGTCATGTTGGCAATGTTTTCTGTGAGACGATCCAAAGTGGGAAGAAGGAAAAGGAAAGTGGGATGGAGGACAAATATCCGAGGTAGCCCCCCCTGGTGGATGGGATTCTGAAATGATAATGAAGAACAGAGGGAAGCGATAAAGACCAAGCTCAGACGCAGCGACAGGTAGCAAGTGGTGGCGAGGCTATTTTAAATAACAAGCCCCTTGGAAAAAGGCATTGCCGGTGAGAGAAGCCGGGATCGAAGCCGGGGAAAGTGGAGGCCGCGGGGCCGTGGATCACGGCCAGCGGGAGCGGCACTTCAGCACGGGCTGCCACCAGGCGTTGGCAGCGAGCCACTACAAGCCCGGATAATGTCATGGCACTTTTGCATCTCGGGCGGAAGCCACGGGAACTTTTCCCCCTCCATTTCGCCAATGTCGATGCAGCATAATCGTGCCATGCTGTTTTTGCTCTGCGGAACAACTGCTGACCTGTGCCCTGCGGCGCCCGGCCTACGATGCGCTAGGACCAGTTGTGCTCATTTTGCTGCATGGTTTACGTTTTCTTCTGGCGTCCTCTCCGGAAACGGGACACTTTTTTTTTTTTTTTTTCTTTTAATTTTACTCGGTGCCAGAACCAGGGCAGCCACGCCTCGTCGCGGCCCCGCTAGCTCGCGATCCCCCGCCTTTGCATCATGACGTACCTACGTACCTATGTAGCACTGATGAGGACGGCACGCCGGCTCAGTTTCTCTGCACTGTGGAAGCTAGCCGCTTTGAATGCGCCGGGTAAACTCGGGGTACGAGTGGAACCAGCTCGATCCAAGAGTAAGACGAAGATTCTTTGCCTCTGTTAGCCATCAAGTCGGACCGAGCGGCGAACTTGCACAGTAAACATGTTGTCCGTATGTAATCCAAAACGAAGAGTATAGGTATATTGTTAATGTACAAACGCTTCCTATGTTCGGTATAAAACGCCAATCAAAAGGATAAAAAATACAAATAACAATAGTCCTCCATGTACATGTTGAAAAGCCAATTTCTAGCCCATGTTTGCGCGAAACTAATATACCCATCATAAACTGTGCTATAAACATTCGCAGGCAGATACGCAACACTAGAGGCTCGAAGAGATTTAAAAAAAAACACGACCTTCCAAAACACCGCCGAGGACCCTTAGCCGCGACTATACCGTCTGCTATCCCGCCGCGACTCACTCCTGCGCGACGAGCGTCTCGGCGGCGGCGAGTGCTCCTCAATCACCACCACCTCATCCTCGGACACGTCCGTCTCCGTCGTCGCGTCATCGCGCACCACACGCGGCGGCGGGTGCGTGCCGTGCCTCGCCGTCTGCGACACGCGCACGCCCGGCATCATGGTCGGCGGCACCGGCACCTGGACCAGCGGCGGCGGCGGCTGCGGCGGTCGTCTACTACTCGTCGGCCGCGTCGTTGTCGTCGTCGCGGTGCGCACCTCGTACATTTCCGTGTCGGTGCGGCTGCGGCGACTGCTGCGAGGGCGGTGTTGGCGGTGGTGGTGTCGCCGGCTGTGCTGCTTGGGGCGGTGGCGGTTCTCGTCCTCGACCACCACGGTGCGCCGCGACGACGACGACGACGACCACGGCAGAAAGACGGGCGACCAGCCGGTGCACGAGTACAGCAGCGCGAGGATCAGCAAAAAGGCCCCGACGGAGCCGAGCACGATGCCGGCGACGGTGCCGGGCGGCGGGGACGAGTCCTGCTCCTTGTACGTGGTGGGGATGGCCTGGAAGCCATCGGTGCTTTGCGGCGCACGGGCGGCGAGGGAGGAGTCGGCCGGTGATGGTGGTGGCGGTATCACGTCGAGGACGGCGGTCGGTGTTGCTGCCGCGGAGGCTTCAAGTGGTGACGAGAACGGCGGTTGTGCAATTGTCGCGGCGTGCGGTACCGTCACGCGCAACAGCGGTAGCGCAGGCATTGTAGCTATGGATGTGTCGCTGGAGTAAAATAGAAACGTCTAGCTGCGGCTGCTGTTTCGCGCTGGTAGATGAAGAACAAGAACGTTGAAATGTGATGTCCGTTTTTATATCGCTCGCACGCGTTTGCGCTCGGATGGACTCGAATTATGATGTGGATGGCTGTCAGATTTGCCTCGGCATGTGTCTCGTCACGCCGTCGCTGGCAGATCAATGCGGCGTTCAAATCAACAGCAGCAGAAGCGCAAAAGTAATGATGATAGGCGTCCTTGTTTCGCGAAATTCGGCGTCGCAGGAGAGGACAAGTCGTGGCTGGCGCAAAGCGCATCAACTGCTCATGCCGCGAAACGTGCGGGCGGCGGCGGCGGCGGCGGCGGCGAGTGGCGGATGTAGCTTGCGGCTTGCAATGAGCGCGCAACGGGGCCCTGTTGGAAAGATTAAGAGAAAAAAAAGCGACTGAAGGCGGCAATCTTTCAATCGTATCTTCTTGTCTCGCATTGATACAGTGTAAAAAGATGGAAAAAGAGAGAATCCATTGCGACACGCCTGCATGAAAGTGCGCTGCCCCTCCCCCTCGGCCCCCCCCTGCCACTCAGCAAATGGGCGCTCGAGTCGACCTTGATCCAAGCCCAGCCACCTGCTTTTTCGGCGCATCGAGTTTAATCCCAGCCACCACGTGCGCGAATTCAACGGAAACGCAAGAGGCGAATCAAAAAGATAGTAGCATCATACATTGAAAAATGGCAAGTAGGCGCAAGGAATGGAAAAAAATGCGGTGGAATACATTGGTTGATCTTGTGGATAAGGGCGCGCCATGCATCGCCTGTCTCACCCTCACATGCAGCTGCTATTTTCACTAGCTGAAGCTGGCTGGTCTCCCAGCTGCCCTTGCAGTGGTGCAAGGAATCAAATGCCTCCTCTATTTTTTTTTCTTTTTCCATCGCTGACGGGCTAACTACTTGTTCTCGAATTCATCTCCGGACTGTTGGTGACGCAAAGCGGCGCAAAGAAAGCGCAATCGCCAGGTGGAAAAGACCACTGCCTCGTGTACAATACTTTATATGCTTGACCAAATTATGATTCAAAAGTGTTTCCGTATTTCTTTTTCGTGATATACACATGTATTTCTCATCAAATAGACACAAGTAGCACTTTTATCTGCGGCTAACCTTCCGATGCGCTGCGCTGTTACATAGACATGCCCCCTCCAGACCCAGCGCCATTGTTGCCGTTATTATTGTTGCCCGCGTTTGGCTGCCCGCCAAAGAAGAATGTGTCAAAAGGATTAATGTGCCCGCCCTCGCTAAAGTCGTTATGCATGCCTTCCCAGTTGATCCCGAACCCGAGATCCAGCTGTGCCTGGTCCACCGACGAAAAGTCTCCGTTTGGCGTGGCTCCCAGCGTCTGCAGAAACTCCATTGTCTGGCTGTCAGGATAGTCCATGGACCCCTGCATGCCAAACTGCTGACCCATAAACGTGTTGCTGCCTCCATGTGTTGTCACCCTGCGAGCCAATGGAGGCGAATGCACGAGGGGGTCAATCGAGCTGCCGTCCTGGCTGATGCACCCATCTGCAGGGCTCGGCCCGCTGTGTCTCCGTCCCTCTGACATGAGCGTATCACTGTCAAAAGTCTTCGATGTGCCCAGCGGCGGTGTATTTTGCGCCGACGTATCGCCACCTGCGGATATCCCCGGCGAGGATACGTTATCCCCCATTGCCAAGTCAAACTGGTAGCCCTGGCTCTCGGAAGCCTGAGCCCGGTGCCGCGAAGTGGCCTTCATCGATGTAACGTCGGGCACAGGAGCTGTGACCCAGGTTGTCGTCTCCCTACGCTGCCGGCGCGGCCGAGGATTTGTGGTGCCAAAGCCGCCGTTTGAGCTTGCCATTTTGATTGTCGCCTTGGCTGTTCGATCGAATGCGTCTCTGCACGTTTCTGCCGGCGGGCACTTGTCAATCATGTCGGTAAAGACCGACTTGGCTGCCAGAACGGTAAAATCCACTTCGTCCATCGACAGCCGACTCCGAACCAATGGCGAATGCCAAATAGCGTACAGATACGAAATCCCCGCCATGAACAAGTGGTGCGTTGACAGATATGTGTAGCTAACAAGTCCGCTGAGATGGAGTTGCCTGTATATGCGCAGAATCTTTTGTCCTGCTTCCGCCACCTTGAGGTAGATGCGGTCTTCGTCTTCTCGAAGCTCCGCGGTAAATGCCGTCGGACTGTTGACCTCATTTGACGTGTTGTATTCGCCCTCAAACATGGCCGGGACGCTCAAGCTCTGTCTATACAGCATGATGATAGCCTGCCAGTAGTTGAGCTCCAGGAATTCCGTCGAGAAAGCAACTCCTGTTTCTTGCCTCGTTGGCGCTGATGACTTCCAATGGTATAGGCGTTTGTCAATGTCGCTCCTCCAAGACCGGAACGAATCAAACTTGACAAGAAATGGCGAGGGAATGTGATTGCGCATCTCGGGATAGCAAGGCACCTGATTGCCTTGGCGCGCAAGCTGAGCTTGGTTGTATTGGAGAACTTGCAAAATCTCCGACTGCAGCATTCGTAATCGGAAATAGTGATGAGCAACATGTTTGTAGCTCGGCCGTTCGTCGTCTACCGGGGGGTCGACAAAGCCCGTCGGGGTAACGTAGTCGTCATCCAATACTGATGGAAGCTCAGTCGTGATGACTTGATCGCTAACGCCAAATGGTCGTCCGACACACGTGCTTACCAATCTATCGAAAGAATAGGCGCACCACCACAGCCGCCGCCTCATATCTCGCACATATTGTCTTCGCCCTCGCTCCCGAGCGCTTGAATCTTGCTCGTTAGCTAGATCTTCTGGTCCCGAGTTTTCTGCTTCTCCTCCCTCTTCGTAATGCAAGCCAAGATCAACGGCAAGACGCACAGCTACGCCAGTGATGTACCTGTGGCTCGTTAGCGAGGCCCAGAATCCAAACTTTACCGGACTTACCACAACCCAGGAGGGACCGGGCGAAGAAGCGCAAAGTTGGCTAAAAGCAGTACAGCCTGCAAAACTTCGAGGCCGCCTCCGCTGAAACTCAGACAGGATTCCAGATGCACGATAGCGCTTGCGTGATACTCTTCAGGCTCACACTGGCCCTTTCCTTGCTGAGAGCCAATTTTGGCTGTGCCAGGCGCCTCTGTCTTGACGGGTTCTCCCACAATAACACCACAGCCAATTGCAAATACCATATTCAGCATGTAAAGCTCCCTAGAGGCCAGAGATTCGGGCGAGCTGGCGTACGCATGCTCAAACATCTGCATAAATTCGCCTCTGTGAAGGATGGGAATTTGCGGGTTTGCATGCTCAAAGTACAGTGTCACAAGTCTCATTCCTACGTCACGAGTCGGAAAGGGCGCTGGTTGGATGGTTGGTCTGGCGTGGAGGCCAAAGAAGGAATCGCGCATTGAGGTGCCAGCGCCTCCTCCTGCTCGCTCGGTAGGGCCGTGTTGGTCTGATACGGAGTATTGAACAGCGGCGAAAACAACTCTGGCGAATGAAACACCGGATGCCGAAGCAAGAGATTTGGGCTTGGAAGTCCCAACCAAATTCATCATGGCTGGGCTCTGACCTTCCTTTTTCGCTGCCAAGGACTCGTTTCGCGCGCTGCTTAGAACCTGGCCTGAAGCGCCTCCGTTGGCGGAGCCCGAATCTCGTGGGATTGCTGTGCCGGCGTTCGGGCGGGAGCAGAGCTCTAGATTCTCGGCAGGTGGATATGCAACATTATTCGAAGAAAGTAGCTTTTCAAGCTGTTCCACTCTAGTTTCGAGGTAAAATACATAGCTAGGGAAAGAATTAGTAGCTAGGCATGGAAACAGCGCTCAGATACGTGCCTGCGCGGAATCTCTTTTTTTGTAATGGGGTCGTAGCCAACGCATGCTACACCGGCTTTGGCGCAGCTAGCGCAACTGGGAAGTTTCTGGTCGCAGCGATTTTTACGTAGACGGCACCTGTTGCAGGCGCTCACATTGCGAAAGTTACTGCTTTGCGATGGCTTGCCTCCAGTGAGCGGTCCATTCGTCACAGCTTCTGGTATTGCCTCTGGACTGATTCGATTGCTCGGGGAGCCATTCTCTGAGGATGTCTTTCGTTGGCGTTTGCTGGTAGGCTGCGAGCTCGGAGAGGGCGCCACATGCGCAGGCATATTAGCGGAGCGATAAGTATATATCGCAAGGTACTGGTTGGTTGACAGTCGGCGAGTGGACTATATCAGAACTAAAAAAGGTCAGAAATCTCGGTTTCCGAAGCCAACATGTCTGCCGGAGGGGAGTAGGATGCGTCGCGCGGGCGAGGTTGAGTAGCGTACTATTCGGTGAAACGTCGTTGGCTGATAGAGCGTCCACCCATTCTCCAGTGGCCCAAGACTGGCCGTCGTTGGTTAGAGTAGGGTAACCAGTCAATAACGAGGCATTTACGACCATGAGACCAACAAAGGACTTGCACAGGTGCTGAGGAAGGACGAGGGCGCGCTGGAAAGCGCAATGACACCTACGGCGCGGCGACGCTGGTAGGCAGTTTACCCGGTATGAGGATTAGTGAGGGAACGTAGTCGGTCTCGCCTCAGTGGTGGAAATAAGGCTTGAGATGTCTCGAAACCTGTCGGAGCCACAGTGTGCCTTTGCGTGCAGTCGTAGAGGCGGGAGTCGAGCGAGAAGATGCGAAAGGAACAAGCAGCTCGGCGAGAGATGAAAAGTGTGGGAAAGAGACGGGCTGACGAGCGCGGTATTGGCAGAAACTCGGCAGCCGTACGGTGCCGTCCTGGGTCTGGTAGCCTACTGTTATTAGGGTGGTGGAGATAATTGAAGACATGGATCGGGACACAATGCTGATAGAAGAAGCGGACCCGGACGGAGCGCCGTCCCAGTCCCCGCATCCAGACCAAATAGCGGCCGTCGAGCGTTGGGAGGGGATGGAATCCGTAGCGTCTCGAAATGATGCCTGTGCCTTGTCGGCATCTGCTCTCGACAGCTTCTAGGCATGTGGCAATGCATCCTCTCGACCGCTGCAGCGGCACAAACTGGCCGGCTTGGAAAAGGTCAAGAAACCTTTAGAAGCCCACTGAAGCTGAGGCCGTGATTGCCCCAAATTTGCCCCAAAGTGCTCCAAGTGCCCCCAGGATGCCCCAGCCTGCAGCAAGCCATGCAGTAGCCTAGCGCCTTCAGCCCACCAATCCGTAGCACCGCAATTGGGTTGCTGCTGGCCCTCTGCAGCGTGTGTCGTCGTCTAGCGCAACCACGTCCCTGTCATCGTGAAGCAGGGTCCGCGGCACCCGGCAGAAGCTGTTGGAGGCAGGTTGTCGTGCACGAGGACGGGTGGTCGCGGTGGTGGTGAGAGGTTGGTGATGATGTTGGTGGTAGATTTCGGTGCAGGCAGCAAACGGAGAGCACCATTCCACTGGCCTTATGGCAGCAGGTACCCAAGCAACCAAGGCACCTCGCAGTCGTTTGTTGCCCGTGGCGCCTTTGGCCGCAGGTCGCTATGGCTGCCAGCTGCGAGCGAGTCAGTTATCATCCATGTAAAACTCCGTCTACCATACCACATATTTCCAACGCGGCATCACAACAGAACCTCCCAGGAAATTGACGATGCGCTCAACTCTAACTCTTTTTTTTGCAATTTGCCAAGGCTAATGATCTGTTCTATGCGGTCATGATTTACACGGCACTCCTCAAAGGCTCCCGGAATCATCCGTCATGATAGCCTGGTGCCGTATGAGTTGTTGAGCAAAGCCATGTTGACTCGATGGGAATACGTAAAACGGCGTGTCGGCTGCGACCATCATGGCCCAGCTGACCAGCCTTTTCCCCCGCGATGAGAATCGATGTTCTCGAAAGGCTAGCTTGGCACACAGCTAAGCCTCGGATTGGCTTCCTCAAATTTCCGAATGGCTGTCAAAGCAGGCCAAGGGTCCAACTTCGAGCAACACTCGCCACTGCCGCCAGCCACGAATGGCCTAGATGCCCGCACTTTGCGCCGTTGTTTTTGGCAATCTCCTCAGGCACCGCCATGGCAAGGAAAATTCCTCGTGGCGTTCTCCGCACTCCAGAGGCAGCCCCTGCAACTCGCTGCAGCCACATTTCTGTAGACTCTGGTAAGGATCAGCGGCCGCAGGCGTTCGAGAAGCCGCCGTGCATGTCACTGTCGCTGGACAAGTCGGACCTGCGAGCGGACGACCCTGTCAGTTGGCCAGCCCCATGACAAAGACGATAATGGGACAGTTATTACCGTCGTATGCGGGGGGCTTTGGGCTGCGGGTGAACTTGCAGTGCCTTGCTTGGAACAATGCACTTATTTCGGGACAATTGCGAACGCTCCTCCCCCACAATCGATCCGATCCAGACCTTGTAGCTGAGGCGGCAGCGTTGTGCAGACGTGTTGTGGCCATCGGCATCAGGGTTGGGCTGAAATTCAGAAACACGTGAAAGTTGAATTTTGCATCGAGGAAGCAAAATTTCCGCGGCGCCACCATTCAGACGCCAGCGGGCATCAATGAATGCTGTCATCACAGGAAATAAATCTCAAAGGCGTACCAAGTATCGCATATATCAAGAAGCGATACCTTTAGATGTTCAACCCTCAAGGTGTGCGGTAACTGATGCCCCATTCACAAAATTTGTAGCCAATAGCAAAGCTATAGGCTTCTTTGCGCCCACAAGTATAAATACAAATGATAGAACAGAATTTGTGACCTGGGCATTCAGTATACCTAAATGTTGTGCTTTGCTAGTGCCCTGAAAAATTGACTTGCGGGAGTCTTCGCACGAAGAAGGTGATGGAAGCCTTTGTATACTCGGTGGCTTTGACTTTTACGACTGGATTCTACCGTTAGCGCAAAGCGTCCTAATTCTTATTATGAAATTGTTACGGTCTCAAGCCCCGATTTTGTCTGATCTTCGTCGCGAAATACTTACAGCACATACCTTGCTTCCCTTTCTGAGCGGCAGGCAAGATGCAGATGGCAAATATTGTTATGCTTCAAGTCTAAACCCTGCTGGCAGAAGACCATGTGTTGGCTAAGATGCCAATGAAATCTTATTGAGTGGCGGCTTGAGACTGATCAAAGTTCGTCGCAATGAACAGTAATGCCTCGGCGTCGACGCATCTAGACAGCAGCCAGACATGCAGGCAACAAGGGAGGTGTCCAGCCACAAAACTCGATTCTTCAAAGAAACAATGAAAAACTCTTTCTTAATGTCTTTACATGGTATATGCTTCGCCTTGAGTCTCTTTTCTGCATTTCCCCTTGTCATGTTGTACATAACCAGTCCTTGACAGGCCCTTGAGTCGCCAAAGAACAAAGCTTCTCTCACCAAAAGAACAGCCCATAATCAAAAAGACCACATCAAGGCACAATCAAAACTCATCATTGATGCTCTACATAAATTGTCCAATTCCTGCCCGGCCAATTAAACCGTCGACTGCCTCAAGCACACAAAAAGCCAACACGCAAGACATCAAAAACCTCTACCCAGCAAGATATACCGCAAAGCTGCCCACAAAAAGAAAAAAACAGCCAAAATAGCACACAAGAGACCCAAACATCAAAATGGGCTGCTGTATGTCAAAGACCGAAAAGTCTCGCGAGCCTGTCCTCAACGCTCGGCCCGTCAAACCTGCTCCGAATCGTCGCGATTCCGACGAAGACTTTCACTGGTCATACAGCAAGTCCTGGGGCAACATGAAAAAGCCCTCCAGAGGAGATCCCGCCGACGATGATGTTCCGCGCAGCCGTATGACAGCCTCTTGTACCTTGCGCTTCACCAACTCGGGTGACGCGTTTGATGAGAGGGGCAAGCTCGCGGGCCGGGTCCAGTCTGCCCGCGGCGCCTAGCATGTGGGCTTGCTAACCCATACATATTTGGCTGGGGCGAAGGAATCAGAGCTTTGGATTAGGGGAGAGAAGGCGAGCTCAAAGGCAAAAAAGCAGGCAAATGGACTTGCCCTCCAACCAATAAGTGGCAGCCAACATCCATAGAGGCCACCCACACAACCAACCACGCATACACACATGAAACTTGCACGCAGATCATGTACACAGAAGGCATATTAACAAGACACAAAAGAGAAAGGAGAGAAAAGAAGGCTAAAAGGACACACGTCATCGATGGGATTCTCATAACAGGGAGAACAATTCCAGTCACTGCGCTCAGCAGGTTTTGGGTATTAGCAAGTCGATGGTGGGCGTGCCCAATATCAACATCTCTCTTCCTCTGGCATTACATTCGATACCATTCAATAAATCATGTACTCTTCTACATGTTGCTGTCTCCGTTTTTCCTTTCGTAATTATGTCATGCTAAAAGATGAAGCCACCTTGGCACAAAACACATCTAGTTCCCGAGTCGTTGCATTCAGGCTAAGCTTTTCGTCCTTGGTAGTCCTTCGATACATAGTATTCGCGGCCGCTTCTACGCTCAGGTCGATATCAGACTGCCTGCCCCCCGCCCACCGAGGCTCGGAATCGTTCAAGCCCGGGGGGGGTGGCATTTTGTAACATCCCAACCCACACTGTCGGCGCGCCGGGATCTACCGGCGCCTGTATGAGAAAGTTTGCCGAGGGAATGCTAGACATGGCGCTTAAGATCGATACGCGCTCCGAACTTTCTCGTCAACAGGCCCTTCCGAGTCTGGCTGTCTCGGCATGGTTCCGTAGCAAGCGTTGGGACACGCGCAATCTGGTTCTGCAGGTTGCAAGCACATGTTTATTTCTAGTTCCATTTCCAGTCAAGGAAGAGACTGGTCTGACCAAAGTGCAAATCAATAGTAACATGAATTCATAATGTTTGTGTGGATCATCATGCTAGGCTTGGGCCCCGATTGTATCCTTCTCATGCTTCTATATCCTATATCTTGCTACCAACAACCAAAAAAATGTCTTTGCCCTATCGAGGACGTGGGGGGGGAGTCCCGGGCCACAAAAGTCTATCAAATTTTCCATAAATGTCCGTCTTTGCCCTTTCAATTTACCAAAAAACAAGTGTATAAAAAGCAAAGGGTAGAATGACTTGATAAAACGCCATCTACATCTCAAAAGCGGGGGTATTGTAAGTTCAAAATGTGTAGCGGGTAAAGTGTTGTAAAACCAACATGCAGGGTGTACTATAAAAAAGGTGTAAAAGGAAATTCGTTTTTTTTTGGTCTGTCAAAGAACCGGAGAAATGAAGTGGTGGAATGCTGTCGAGGGTGTCTTATACGCGCTCATGCTCGTGGTATTCATCGACCATCGACTCGAGAAGCGGCCCTTCCCCTTCCTCGGAAACTGCAGATTTGTAACCACCTTCTGTGATTTGAGAGCTGAGGTAGGCGCCGACGAGGGTGGTGGCACCGCTGAACCACCAGGCGAGGCCAGAGTAGCCCGTCTGGAGGCCGAGGGCGTACAGGAATCCCGAGACCGTGGGGCCGAGCGCGCGGCAGAGACTGGCGGTGGAGGCGGCGATGCCGTTGATCGTGCCCAGGACCTCCTTGGAGGGTGCCGAGTTGGCGAGGAGGATGGCGTTGCTGGGATACGCCATGGTCGCGAATGTGCACTTCCAAATGACGAGCAGGTAAATGGCCGGCATTCGCATGCTCTCAGGCAGAAGCACAAGGTAAGGCGTCACCAGGTACAGCGAGAAGTAGGAAAATGCAATGAGTCGAAAGAGGCGGAGAGATCCCAGGCGGCGGGTGACGGGTGCGACGACGAGGTAGTTGGAGAAGAGCGAGTAGAGACCCTGCACGGACATGATGACGCCGATGGTTTTCGTATCGAGGCCAAATCCATCGACGAATTTAAAAGGAAGCTTCTGCACGGGGTGATCGGGCGGCGATGTGCTGAGGAAAACTGGAAAGAGTTGATCAAATGTCATTGTGTGGCTGACGTTGTTAGTCGTCGTGTAAAAGTTTAGCGGCACAAGATACTCACAACGCAAGGATGCCATAGGACATGATGTTCATAATCACGGGCCGGGTAAAGGTCTTTGTCTTTGGCTGCGGCGCCGGCTCAGCTCTGGTGACAACAGGCGAGCACAGAGCCTTGCTTGGGCTAAGCTTCGGAGAGCTCTCTCGACTTTTGTAGCTCGGGAGAGGCTCGTCATCCTCGCCGAGAAGAGACGGCGTTTGAGAGGAGATGGAGCTGTATCCAGAGGGTGTCGAGTCGTGAAGAAGGCTCTGCTTCTCTTGGGTACGTCTCTTGCAGCTTCGGACGCGGCTGAAAAAGGTGGCGATCCTGTCACCCAGTTCGCGGCAGCGGTCGCGCTGGAGCTTCTTCTTGGCGTGCGTTTCGTCGAGAAAGAGTAGGCCAATGATGACACCAAAAAGGACAGTGAAGGCACTGAAGAGGTTGGGCAGCAAGTACGGGTAGCGGTCCCAGATTGTGCCGCGGGCGAACAGTTCAGGATAGCTGATGCATGGTCGTGCAAGAGCACCACCAATCATAGGGCCGACGATTGATCTATTGCCGTTAGTTGCTGTTATGATCGGGCCTCTGGAAGGAAAGCAGCGTACCCAATACACCAAACCATGGGCATAATGGTGTAAGCCCGAGCTGCGATTGCCGTTAGCACCCTGTGTGTGTATGTGGGCGCCGGGCATGTACTCACGTTGCTGTTCCTTGACGGTAACGAGTTCAGCGACCGTTGTCTGAAGTACACCAATATTGCTATAAAGAAAGTCAGCCGCCGTCCTCAACTCAGCTTGGGCTCTCGCACTTACCCGTTGAGAAGACCACCCAGGGCTCGAGCAAAGAGTGCGACGGGTAGGTTGGGAGCAAAGCCAAAAATGAGAACGCTGATAGCAGTACCGGCAAGGCCACTCAGAAGCACTGGCTTTCGGCCGATCCTGTCACTCAGACGTCCCCAGAAGACACCGGTAGCAAATTCGGCCAGGGTGAAAGCAGAGGTGACCATGCCAGCGTAGACTGAGATTTTACTAGGGTCATCGGTGATGTGAAAGTCCTGAATCATGTAGTAAATGTAGGGGAAAATGGACATGAAGGCGATTGGCTCGCATATCCTGCAACAGGCTGGAGGGAGGACTTTGAGTCAGCGTGGGACATGGACCGACAGGGACGCATGACCTGGTCGCCGGTGACGAGGCTTCGGCATACCTAGAACAAACATCTGTTGGGCAGGAAATGGTGGAGGCTCTCTGCGCTTTCGATCTGAGCGGCGGACATGGCCAGAAACGGCCACGGGCGAGGAAGAGCGCATCGTGGCGGGTTGAGCGGGCGGTCAGGTGCCGTTGGTTGTGTGTTGTAAGCTGGCTGTGATGGTTGAGAGTGCCTGGAGGCTACCGGAGACGCGCAAAGTCGGTGACCGGATGAAGGAAGCCGTGAGGATAAAGAAGAGAGAAGCTTTGTGCTCAGCAAGGCATCAAGGTTTTTTTTTTATGTGTGTCGTCGTATGGCCACAGCATAAAGCAGTTGTACGACGTGGGGTTGGAGGGGTGTAAGACGTGGTGGTGCAGGAGCTGCGGCGAGAGTGAGGCGGACAGGCCGGACCAGTAGTAGGAAGAGCTGAAAAAGGGTATCGATCAGGTGTGTTTCGAAGCAAGTCTAGTAGAGCCAGAGATCAAAAGCAAGTGATGCTGAAAAGACAGGCAAGTCAAGGCAGTGGCAAGTTGAAAAAGCGAGGTGGAATCACAAGGCAACAGAAGGGGGTGGTGGATGCGGCAAGATATAAGAATAAATAGGACTAGCCTAGCTCTCCTACTTTGAACAAGAAACAAGCAACAGGGTCTCCAGCCCAAACAGGCAAATGACAAAAAGAGCAAAAAAAAAAGAAAAAAAAAAGAAGAAGGCCCAAGGCCCAAGCAGCGCGCGGGACCAGAATGGGGGATCCGTCAAGCGACCAGGGGCCTAGTTAGAGCCTACACTAAGTCAAGGCTGCCAGGACTCAGGAGCCTAGGAGGGAAGAGCGGAACAGAAGCTAAATTGAACAGAAAAGTGTCATGGTGGGAGGGGTGGGAGGTGGGAGGGAGGCTACTGTTTAGATTGGGGGGACGGGCGTTGGCATGAGCCCAGGCAGTTGGGTACTGGGCAAGACAAAGGAAAATGGAAGCCAGAAAAGAAAAAATCCCCTCCGAAAAATAAAGATAAAAAATAAAATAAAAAGAATTCCTATTTGACCTTGGGCCCCCTCTTCCAGGCGGCCGGGGAAGTGGAAAGGCACCAAGCACCAAATACGTTGCGGATATGGAGTGGGCAGTTACCCATCTGACTGGGACTGGCTGGAGCGCGGCCAAGTTGCAAGAGGCAAGAAAAAAGGCGCCCCGGGGGGCAAGGGGGGTCTGCGAGCCGCGAATAGGATGCGCAGCAGGGGGAGGGTGTCGTGATGGAACGAGGTGTGTACCGGCTGCTGGCTTGTGGGAAAAGGCTGTGCGATGGTGGTGATGCTGATGATGATGGCTCCGGAGGGGTGGTGGTTGATAATTTACTAGGTAGTTAGTTAGTGGTGACGGGTGGTGACATTTTACCTTTTGGGCGGCCTACGGGGGCAGAGGGGATGGATGTAGGGGCACATGTTTCGAGTCAGGCAGGTACCTGTTGGAACTTGGGGGGGGGGGGGTTACTTTCGGGGCAGCTTATTACCTGGGCAAAGACTCCCTGTATTTTCCATCGCAGCCCCATGCCGTTCTCAGCACAGTGGCACTTGGGCAGTTTCCCGCGACAACACCCCCAGGCCACCACCTCAAGCAACAGAGTTACGGGTACAATACCAAGAGTGATATTCGAGCGACTGGAAAGCAACTCTCTCTCTCCCCGCCACCTTGCTACCGACCGGCAAGAGGGGCACCCTCGTTCCGGGTCTTGCACGGGCTATCCGACAGGCTCTTGGGCTCCCGCTAGAAGCCCCTCGGTCTGCCCACTGCGCCCGGAGAAAGCCCATCGTTGCTCATCGGAACAGGCCTCCCTGGATGTCTACTGGACACGCACCACAAGCACTAAGAGGAAGCCGGTGGGAGCCAAGTGGACGGTGACAGAGGCAAGCTGGGCCATTACCCGCAGTGGGTTGGCGATTTTTAACTAGTTGCCCACTGTCTCTTTGGTTGTGCTTTTTGCCATTGTTCTCCAACAGGGATCCGGTTGTTGTTGTTTGTTTTTTTTGTGTTTTTTCTGCTTCTTTTCGTTACTCTTCTTCTTGCAACTTATTGTCCGCTAATACCAGTGCCTCGGCCAGAGAGCGCAGGTCGCTGGAGACTCCACCAAGTCGACCCATCTGCTTGGGACTTGCGCCCCCGTAATCTTCTGTCCAGCGCTAACTAGAAAAGCCACTGCAGCAAGAAAAAGCAAAACATCGTGTCTGCTCTGCAGCAAGTCGGCTTCTTGCCAGTCGGAGGCGATACGCATCAAAAGAAACTGTTTATACACAAAGAAGCAAGATGGAAACATGTCAACTTGTCGCCCGCATGTTCCTGTGAGCACGCGTCGACCAGACTTCTGTGGAGAGACCCGACGTTATGCTTTCCTCTCAATGTCCTTGATCGACTTACCCAGCCTTTTCTTTTTTTCTTCTTTTTTTTTCTAGAGGTCCGTGTAATCACTCACATCAGGACTCTTGCTCTTTTTCGTGTAACCTTACAACGTGTCTCTCTGCTACCCGTCATGCCTGGCCGGACCGTGCCCCGGGTGGCCCGGTGAAACGACTACCGGCCCATGCTCAATCATCGTGTTGCTGCCTGTCATGTTCTCTCGCCTACAGAAAATGTGATGAAACTACACAAGTCATGAACAGGACGGCACAGCATCTGCCTCCCCAGCGTCGCACACTGCAGAAAAAAAGAAGGAAAACAAAAGTGCCCGGCCAAGAACGGCCACGCATGCTACCGATGTCCACTCATGGCCGGATGCAAACTGCTCCGCGGGCCAGAATGAAAGCAGCCTGCCCAATCTCCCATGGCGAGAAACATGGGATTGTGTCCTGCTCTCTGTGACCACGAGCTGCAGGCGCTACGCTACGTGTACAGACACCCATCTTCTTTCGCGCATTTGCCCCCAAATCATCAACGGCACACCCCGTCTCCGGGGCCCTGCTGCGCCATGACATAACGGGAAAACAGCAAAACAATAACCCTCGTCCTTCCATTCGCCTTCTGCGGGGGGGGGGGGGGGGGGG
>JARJRE010000138.1:0-34656 GCA_030783385.1 Akanthomyces dipterigenus | reverse complement strand
CCCCCCCCCCCCCCCCCGTCAGCCTTGTGACGTAGCTTCCATGCATTTGCAGCTCGGCGCAGCACACCTGTCCTCCATCAATGCATGCGCTGGGCAGGCAAGTGGCCCGTGGCTTTTCTGCGCCCGATCATGCGACAACGCTGGCCCAGCCAGTGACGGGATTTGGGCGCGCACAGTCTGGCCGGTTACATGCGCATCAAGGATAGAAACCTGTCAACTAATGAATGCAAAGAATGGCATGAAAATGGCGCACAGGGTCGGTCTGAACCTGGCGGTGAAGAGGGACCCCCCAGGCTTGAAACGCCGCATGGTTGTTTGAGTTGGTCTCTCTCTCTGTCTCTCTCTTATTATTGGTCTCTTAGCATGATGGGCTGGCGTGACAGGCTAGCCAGTCTGCAATCTGATGACACCGTTTTTTTTTGTGGTCAGACATGATTCATGTCTTTTCTAGTCTAGACGGGATTTCGGCTCGTCATTCCTGGGGAAGCTGGCCGAGTCGCTACCGAAGCTCGTATTTGGTCATCCCGTCCTCCGTCTAGTGACTTACAAGGAGCCTGCCTTGGCTTACGCCTAGGCTGTTGATGGTGTTGGCAGACAGCACCTTGTGTTTTGAGTGACGGCTATAAATCAGCATCCCTGCATCTCGCGTACAGACCCTGTCGGAGACACGCATGCTTGGCAGGCTCTGTCGCCCCAAAGGCAATTCATTAGGCGCAGCCCTCTTATACGACGCGGATGATGTGACCCGTGGCTCCCGCCTGCTGCATTCGTTACCAGTACTCTATCAGTAAACAGCCCTGCTTGCCCTGCTTACCCTGCTAGACTGCTACCAGTAGACTGCTAAATTGCTAGACTGCTAAATAGACGGGCGACTACCGGGGCACGCCAATCTACATAGCACCGGCTCTGACAATTTTTTGCATCCGCCGCATGCGCACAGAAATATTGACGGCTCTTGGACGACCCCGGAGCCTGCGGTTTGCCTGTGATTATTTTTTCCCAGTGGCCCGCCGCAGCAAGGCACCCTGCGTTTCTGTCGCATCGTCTTCTTCTTCCTTTTAGGCCACGCTCTTTTACAAGAGGTGGCTGGCGGGCTCTGCGCTCCGGCCGAGGAGCAATGCACGTCTCCGCTGTCAAATCTCGGTGCGAGGCCGGTGCTGCCGGGGGGGGGGGGGGGAGCCCATTTGGCAAATGCCAGCAGCCATGGTACTCGTACGACCCGCCGTGAAAAGCCCAAGACATGCTGGGTATTTGTTACTGGTAGCACAGCAGCAGTCCAGAGCAGCCAGCCGCGGGTGCTCCCAAAGAGGCAAACGCCACATTGCGCTGTCAACATGGGCGTTCCACAGTCGCAATACACGAACAGCCTGAGGGTACACTCGACCGCACGCCGGGGGCTCCCATGGGCGCGCGCGACGATTCGTTTTCGTCATTGACCGCATGATGCACCAAGCCTGTTTTATTACTTTTGAGACACTGAGAGAGCATTCACCAACGCGGCTAGCAATACAGGGGGTGACCGTAGTGGCCATCGGTCCCTCGACACAAAGACTTGCCAGGTTCTGCCGTGGAAAGGTAAGATTATTAGCAAGGATAGACGGGAACGATGCAGCAGGGCAAAAGGTTAATCACACGCGTTCATCTCAAGTGTCTACGCCCTCACCTTATCTGCCCAAGCGACGCCCAATCTTGGCAACGGGTGCAGGCAGTTGCACGTCTTGCGCAGATTGAACTTTGGCAAAGCACCCAGCATCTCATATTATCAGTTTTTCGCTTCAAGTAAGAGGTGTCGGCTTGCGTTACGCTCTCCTTTTCGTTATATTACAAACGCACATGCTTGTTTGTTTCTCATTCCAAGGCGCATCATACAACCCTTGAACCCTGCCTTGCGCTGGCCCGATGCCAGGGACCAGGTACGTCGATTGACCTTGCCAACGTGGTAGTTTCAGCTCTCAGATGCCTCTGAAATATCAGCGCCCACAAGGCTGGACGGACGCGAGTTGGCGTGTTCTCGACTAGTTACTGGTAATCACCAGACGAGACAAGGCCGCCCGTTTTATGACTTGCGGTGAAATATTCGCAGATGGGCCCGCCGCGCCGGCACTTGATCTCGTGGGCTGGGTTGGATACGACCATCTGAAAGGGGCTACTGAATTTATCCCACCCCCTGCTTCGTGATACAACGACGGAGATTGTCCCAAGCACAAGCCGTTGATACGGGCCCCCGATCCTGCAGCGCAACAGCCCCCAATCACAGATTGCATGATGCTCGTAATTTATTATGATGCGGCTTGCTGCTGCTGTGGACCACAGATCTTACTGACCGCCGTGCCGCCCACCACTCAGGGCTGCCGCGCCTTGTTTGGGCAGTCATGAGAGCCGAGGCAGGCCAGCGGGGGACAAGGACGAATCTCTGCTTACCGCAACACCGCCGACATCAAGCCGCACGTCTTTGTGTCAACGGCCGCCTTGCTGCAAGTCATGCAGCAGGCCATGCGCATGCATGCAATGCTGCAGGTAGCGCGCCCGTTGCTGGCGGCCCACGAGCAGACCGGCACCCAGAGTTGTTGTGAGTGGTGAGAAGAGGGCCTGTCCAACCCGACAGACTGGTTGCAGCTAATTAGTTAGCCTCTCCCCCAAAGTTGCATTGGCGGCGGCGGCGGCGGCGGCGGCGGCAGATCCGATCTTTTTCTGAACCCTCTCTGTTTCGACGTTGGCTTCATGAATCAAAATAAAGGGCGCGCCACTCAAAACACCTTTGGACTGCTCCAGAGGAGGAAAAGACGTGCAAGACCTTCAATTGTGCCCGGCTCTCTCTCGCGCCCATTCCTCTCTCTTGGAACGACAAGTGGCTCTTACCAATGTTTGGCGGCCTGGGTCTGCGTGTATTGCTCACACTCGGCTTGACCGCAAGCAGCTGCAAGTTCCCTGATTCCGCAAATCCCAAGGTCCGCCCACCCAATCTTCACCGCCACATCACCTCGTGATCAAATGCTTGACCCCCACTCCTGATGAAAAGGGAGCCCATGACCATGGCCTCTGAATCGTCATCAACGCCTGACTCCAGCGGTGGCCGTCCAATCGTTTACCAAAGACTGCCCCTGGAGCTAAAACTTCGGGGTACCCATTGTTCACCGGGTTCCCGGTTCGCCTTCCGGAGCCACTGTGGATGTGACTCTCCAGAAAAACCTGCGCCATGCGGTGGTCCGTGAGACTGGCTCGCAGTGCCGGGCGATATTAGTAAATATTACCATGGATTCAGGACTGCCAAACCCGCCCTACCAGCAGCATTAGCGCTGTCGTTGTTAGCGGCCGATATACATTTGTGGCAGAGCACATCATGAGGGTGACACGTTGACTGCAACAAAACGTTGCTTCGAACAGCACAACGCAAGGCCTCCAATCACAGAGCCTTGTGTGTTGTGTGACGGTCCAAGACACGGGTGGAATGGGAATAGCATACGTATACCAGTAGTCGCTGACTGACCTGGCCACGCTGCCGGCAGCTACCAGCGCCGCACTGCTTCAGCACACGTTTTTCGCCATTGAGATGTCACGTTTATGGGGAACTGGCGCTTTCATAATGTCGGGATGCGACGCCGTCGAGCCGTGATGCTCTAGTTACGAACCTAATAATATTAAGAGTGCCCCGGTATCGCAGTGGTCTGCATCCACTTCCTGCAAAGGGGCATATTCCGGGTCCAAGAACAGTTACCCTGGCTGCTTGCAGTTGTAGCCCTTTATTATTACCTTTTGGCCAGTTGCCCACGTTGGAGATTTACCCGGGCGATTGGTAATCACCTGACAATGAAGCTATGCGGACGACACGATAGCCTTCTGTGTTAGTCGGCCTTACATGATCCCTGTACCGGCCAAAATAATCTTTGCGGCCTACGTCAGCGCAGTAGCTATACGGAAAAGGGGCTAGACAAGTCAACACGGCGCTTTGCAGAGAGATCATTTACTGGCAACAGGCGCAATATGTGCCCGCAAAAAGCCTGCCGCAAAGGGCAATATTGAACGGTTGGTCAAGAGGGAGAGCGCCGAGACTTGAAGGTCGGCACAGGATGTATCGGTACGAAGGCCTTGCTCGCTTCCAAGTGATTGGACCGGAGATCTCTCTTTTTGTTCTCTTCACCCTCCAAGCCGCGTCCAATCTCACTCGTTGCGTGGCGGCCAGTGCGACAGCTGAATGCTGCCCACCCACCACACTCCGGGGGCCCTGGATCAGAAATCCCCGGACGAATGATGCGCGCAGCTCGTCCGACGAGAGAGGCAAAGGAACACCCGGTGCCACCCCCTAGCCGTCCACATCAGCCCACTCCCTCGGCGCTACCAGGTACCAGGTACATGTGGGTGGCACTAATACAGCGCCAAACATACGAGCCTTCTTTTGCAACGTGGGCCACACACGCAGCGTCGAAACTGTTACCCAAGTTTTTGCTTTTTCTTTTTTTTTTGGCTGCTTGGATACCGTCGAGAGCCATTGAGTGCTTGTAGCATCGAAACCAGTAAACGAAGCTCGTGTCTTGGGGAGCACCGGATCCGATTTGAGCATGTGGCACAGGGCATCGAGGCGTCGACAGCAAGCTACTCAAGTGTGACAAATCTGAGCGCATCTCGCAGCTGTACAAGGGGAACAAGGTTCTTGCCCAGTCACATTACCCGCAAACTGCCAGCCAAGCCTGGGGCGTGCTTTGCGTTGATCGCCGCCAAGAGCGTTCACTTATTGGCGGCAACCCAGATTCCGACCTTCCGGTTGCATTTACCCGGACAACTGCGCCACTTATCCCTCCTCCTTGGCTTTTGTTTTAGCGTTTTTCGAGTGCGACTCAGCAAGAGCACTGCTGTCTCGGCAGCATGACTTTTGAGCTTTCGGGGGAGCCATCCCAGCTACCTTGCCACTGGCAGAGACGAAAGCCTGGTCCGTGATGTGTCACATTTCTGTCGATATAACAGAAGCTGACTGGCGCGCCAAGGTGGCAAAAGTCTTTCGTGGTTCGTCACTAATGTTGAGCTAATTACACAGGCGCTTCCTACGGGCTGAGCGTTGAGCATCCACGCCGGGAGAAAGTGCGAGGCTAAGATGGGATGCCCGCATGCCCGTTCCTCCCAGCCTTGCCAGCTGTGCCGCCCCGTCGAGTCTTCAAGTCTGGATTTTAACCGTGCGTCCATCCCAAGCCCACGTCCGAAAGTCAGCGGCCCCCACGGTCATCTCGCTTCTGTCGGTAACACGATGGGCAATTGAGGTCAATCAATACTTCGTACCTGATCCTAGGAATCGTCCATCTACCACTGTCGCAGCTGAATTACTAGACTAGCACAAATAATCTCAAGTCAATCACGCACCTGCAGGTAGATGACGAGGGGACGTGCACGGATTTGGCCAACCCTTCCCAAAACAGACACAAAATCCAAAAAGAAAACTGGCTGAATCAGTATCTCGTGAGAAAAAAGCAAATATCGTCCGTTGTACTGGTAGAAAGCATATTCCGTACGCCGTACAATGGCGTCATGACAAGCCTTACCCTGGCACCTGAGCACTGTCCCCTGTCCAGCTGGGCTACTGCTGAACTGCTGAACTGCCCGCAGACAGGTCTGAAAGCTGTCTTTGAACAAGTTTGTGGTGTGGCACCGGACCAACCTGTTGGAGTCGTCTTGTTTGGCGCGAACGATGCATCGATGCCCATCCTGCTGGGTGCTTGGGTAGCATACTCACAACAGGGTAGCATAGAGCCCGACCGGACAAACTTGGCCGTTTTTTTTTCTGAACAGGCGGTATGGCTGTGGACATGATTAGACGCTTTGTAGATTACTATCTGCAGGCAAGGTCGAGGACCCCAACTGCATGTTGTTGTTGCTCTGCTGCACCGCCTTTTCATGGTTGGGGCCCTGCATGGAGACTCACTTGAGACATGCACATCCCGCTTTCCAACGTTGAAATGACTCTGTCTTCCCTCCAGTGTGAAGGGTCCAGAAGCCACAGGGGATCTCAAATGAGTCAATGACAGGCCGGGTACTCCGTACACGCACCTGCTCAACATCCGCACAACCCTGGTGCTCGCTCACCGCATTCATCTTGTCTCGGGTAAGAGCTGCTGCAATGGCACCGAAATGTCGGATGAATATACGTAGGAGCCCTGGACACCGGAAGGCATCGCGATGCTGCACAACCCATGCAAGCTCCGCCTGCCTCATATTTCATTTTCTTCATGCGAGCAGGCTTGACCTTGCCGCGGAGGAACGCGATGAAAAACGTCGGATCCGCGCGGGCCGGCACTACTGCGCCTCCTGCAGGAGAAATATCATCTCTAGAGGAAATGACAAAAGACGAATATGTTCCATTGCAGGTGCGCAATCAGCCACAGTGCAGATTGCAGCGGGACGGAGCCGGCCTGCTGTCATGCTGCACTGACTATCTTGCAAGCCGGCGGGAGACTTTTGAAGCTATTCGCAGATTCTAACCAGGTCGAGATGCTTCTAGGCAGTTGAGGAATCGAGTTTCTTACTGCGGCGGCCAGAAAAGCCTCGATTCAAGGGCAGCCTATTGCTCTGTGAACTTGGTTGCCTGACGTAATGTTGGCACTTGCTCCTGGCCCGCAAAAGAAGTTGGGCCACCCGCAGTCACGCAAAGCTAGACAGTCACACCGAGAAACTGCATATTCACATTGCTACCATCCACGCGGAGATCGAGGATCGCACACAACCTGCGATTTTCATAGCCTGATTTCTGTACTCGACCATCTACTGAGTAGGCCATCAAAAGCCTCCTTCGCCCGACCGACCCCACCAAGAGGCGGCACCTCGACAGCTATCCGACACGAGACACCAGACACGAGACAGCTGCCAAGAATTGGTGTTACGACATAGTTAGTGCGAACAATAAACGAAAATGGCTGGTAAAAAGACAGAGAATACAAAAAAGGTGGCGGGTAACGCCCGGAAAGCCGAGGCCGCGGCCAAGAAGAATGCAGCCGAGGACGCCCAGCGCCAGGCCGCAGAGGAAGAGCAGTGGCAGAAGGGATCCAAGAGTAACTCAAAGAAGTGAGTAGCTGTTTCAAGCCCACGCGTAACTCTGGTCCCTCTTCACAGAATCGCTCTGTGGCCCTCCATGAGACTGTTCGGCCCAGGACAGCGCTGCTTTATGCGATCGGGCGCCGAGACGGCTGTTGGCTAATCTCGTTTGCAATGTTAGGGAAGCCGAAGAAGCCAAGCGAGCGGAAGCTGCACGGAAGAAGGCCGAGAAGGATGCCTTGATGAAGGAGGAGGACGAAGCCATCGGCGGCCGCGCCGAGCCGAAGAAGTCCAAGGCGCCCGTCAAGAAGTCGCGTGGCCTGGACCTGTCGCAGCTCGAAGACGGCCCCAGCACCCTCAACGCCAGCGGCATCGACAATGCGCTCGACGCCCTGTCGCTGACTACCGGAGGCACCGACGGCAAGGTCGACACCCACCCCGAGAGACGTTTTGCGGCCGCCTACCGCGCATACGAGGAGCGCCGCCTGAATGAGATGAAGGCCGACGGCAGCGGCACGGGTCTGCGCCTGGAGCAACGCAAGCAGCGCATTCGCAAGGAGTTTGACAAGAGCCCCGAGAACCCATTCAACCAGGTGACGGCTGCGTACAATGCTACGAGAGATGACATTCGGGATGTTCGGGACAGTGAAAAGAGCAAGATTGAGAAGCGCCTTGGTGCTTGAGTGGTCTTCTGTCTACGACTTTTGTCTTCTTCGGCTTTTGGACATGGTTATCAGACTGGAATTTTTCAAGGCGTGATAAATGAAGCTGTGCACAGCTGCTCGGTAAGTTGTGCGCACAAAATATTCAGCATAAAACAATAGAATATATCCCTAAGCGAATTTTGCGTCGTGTGTTTTGTTCTCGGTCTACGACAATCGCCGTCTTGCCCTCCGACTTGGAAGCTACCCCTCCAACCGGTAGATCGACCCCGCTACGCACACCAAAGCTCCGGCAGAACGCGACACCGCCAACTTCACCGCCCGTCCAGCTGGTCAGCTTAGCTGTCATTCCTCCAGAAACTCCTCCCCGATCGGGGCAGGAGTTGCACGCTTTTGGCCGGAGAAGTTTGCAAAGATGTCGGCATTAAAACTAGCGAATTTACCAGCGCTGCGGAAGCAACAGCTTTTATCCGAATTGTATGCGCATACTCTGACAATGAAAGTCGATGAATGGCAGCTAACGGCGAAGCAGCACTGGCTTGAAACAGGGGTGCCCTTCCGGCGTCTTCGTAACATTGACACCGGGCGATTCGACTGTTTGGTCTGCGGTCTTGTTTATCCGCGATGGTAGTTGTGTCTCAATCCACGACACTGTCTAGATTTGCTGACAATGGCAGGACCCTATGCTCCCGCCGTTCTTAGATTCCAAATCATCTTCCCCGATTCCTACCCGCGACGAGCTCCTATGATTATATTTGCGACCGACATCTTCCATCCGCTCATTACACCCCTTACAACATACATGTACACAACCGATCTACAAGATAATGGCACCGTTAGCGCGACAGACGACGAACGTTTACCACCCGGGGGCTTCAGTCTGCGCCATGGATTCCCGGAATGGTTTGGCAGAGTACGTCGCAGCGCAGAGGCCAGTCTTTCTGCGCCAACGAGTCCCATAGTTGAACAGACATCCATGTTTGCGAGCCCAGAACCCGGTGCTGCTGGTGCGGCCGGGCCCGCTTACATGCAGACCAACCGACCTGTGGTCTCCATGTATCAGGTTCTGAAATACATAAAGAGCGCATTTGATAAGCCAGAGGTGCTGGACTCGGTTCCTCTAGATGCTGCTGGAAATCCCGGCGCGTGGCATGCGTGGAGGACGCATCGGCGGAAACAGCAAGCGAAGCAGGCCGAGGGAGGGAAGCAAGGCAGTGACGGAGCCGCGTCGGCGCCGAGCCCCAAGAAGCCGGCTGGCGAAAAGAAGCTTGTCGGCCAATCTGCGCTCAGGAAACCTGGCGAGTGGAACTGGGACGGCGTTTGGGAGGACAGAGTGAGAAAGGGCGTGGCGGCGAGTTTGTCGGAGCCTGTTCTTTACGGTGGCACCACTACCAACGATGAACTGGCAAGTGTCTCTTTTCCCCAGCTACAATAAAATGACGAGTTCGGTTCGGCTAACAGCGCGTAGATTCGCTTTCTAGCCATGGAAGAAACGGAAGCAGAATCCATCAAGGATAACTTGCTCCGTACTCTCGGCACCTCAGTATAGGCTGCACTTGCCTTTTTCTTATCGAATCATTGGATACCAGCAGCATTTGGAAGGCCGCAATTGCCATCCATACCCGATTACGACATTCTTGGTAGCATTATAGCAAATAGATACCCCTGCCGACAATTAGCATTTTCCTTTCTCAACATTCAACAACTCCATCATCATCACATCATTTTATCTAACCATCACAGCTTTGCTATTCTGTACAATTCTCGAGCCGTTATCTTCTAGTTATCTATTCGACGAGAGCCATGCCTCTCGGTCTCTCGCCATACGTTACTTCGACCTCCGCCAGTCAAGATGCTTGGCCCTGTCGTCGCATGGAGAATGACCGCCCGAGCCCCTTGAGAATCTCCAAGCAAGTCAAGTCGACCCAGCAACTCAGAGATCAAGATCATCAACATAGCCCTACCTATCCATCCCAAGAGACTGCTCATCCTCTGCAAAATCAGAGTGCTAACCATCTCAACATCGTCAAACGCCGGAGTTTATGGGCTCTGTCGTCGAAAGCCGTCCAAAACGAACAACTGCAGACCGTCCCACCGCGTCCATATTCAGTTGGGCCAAACATGGCCATAACTGCGCCGTCTGCTTTGAGGTCCGACGAGAAAAGCGAGACAAATCCTCGTACGGCCGCAGAGGCTGAGGAGATGTTGAGAGAAGCCAGTCGTACGTATTCAGGGGCGTCGGAATTATCCGACTCCTGGAATTCCTATGTCTCTAGTGGTTACAGCATGCGCAAATCGTCTAGCACGCGAACCAGCTCCAGCGTCGTTCGAAACGTTTCTTTGGCAATAGATGGCCCCGCCTGCACGATCAGCATGGACAGCATCTTGCCTCATGTCTTATCTCCCCATATTTCGATCTACACCAATAGCCACGGTCGTTACTTTGGACAAGATCACATATGGGTAGCCGTTGAAGTCTCCGGCATTTTATCGCATGCATATTCAGCGGACGGAACTGGGGCCAAGCCAACGCAGCCAAAAGAGGACGAGCATCACTTAGGTGAGTCTTTGATATCCCGGCATTGTTTCTTTGGCTGATTCAAGTAGATTTGTTTTTCAAGCACGGTTGTCTGCATGATTTGAATGTCGAAATCCTACCAGTCGAAGGGACGGCGGTGTTGCAAATTTTCCATGAGCAGTCATTTCCGACGTAGGTGAATGTTGAACGAGGCCATCATCTAGTTCTGACAATATAGAATTTTATACGCGGGCTCAAAAGTCCTTATTCTTGCACAGCTCCGCATCAACCCCAAATCGATTGCGAGACATGCTAATAAAGCACATCGGAGACATAAATCTGACGAGTTGATAGCCGATCTCGAAAGCCAGCTAGGAGATTCTCAGATGGCATATATGAAGGTGAAAGTCACATACAGCCATTCTGCGTTTTCCGACTATTTCGGTCACGAGATACTAGTTGGTGTGGCTCAGCGGTACACGAGACTGGAAACGACGGCAGTAGGCGCCCTGAAGCGACACAATGTTCGCTCCGCGTGGTCGCCACCACCTATGTACTCTCTCGAAAGCATCAAGTCCACCATGCAGAGACACTGGAAACCACATGTTGTTGCAGAATGGTTGGAGAGAATAAAGCATTCCGAAACGGTCGCGAGACTGGAGCGCCATCATCCGAGAGAAGACGGAAATGAACTATTGCATGAGACGAGGGCCCAGGTTCCAATACAGCGGCATGCCGTTACCATGGAAGATATGTGCCAGAAAATGACTGTGAACCGTATATCAGATACCCAGAATTACTTGCAGTCTCCCGATTCGCAGAGTAAGAAACATGGACCCAGACAGGATCCAAACATGGGCTCAGTGAGAAGCAATGGCATTCGGAGCCGCAATACAAGCGGTACAACAAGCACGGCGGGATCACTGAGGAAGAAGAAATCATTTGCAGCAGGCATTTGGAGAAGTCTGACACCATCCGTCAATGGATCCAAGTCTGATGTGGACGGGTCGTCGCAAGGGCCTTGGAACTGGAATGCATGGTTCTAGAGTAGTGTAGCATCAATTAGCAAGTAGCTTCAGTCTAGTTGAGTTTGAATTTAACTTTTTTACGGTGCTCAGATTAGACCTATTGTAATTCGTCTTTCCAGGGAATAGATACTTGGGCTCCTCGTCTGGAGACTGTGATGGCGGACGCTCTATTGGAGGCTCTAATAGCAGTGTCAATGTCGAAGGCACTCGTCGAATTGACGACCGCCAGAGCATAGGAGCCGACAAATGTATCGCCGGCGGCAGTGGTATCAACGACGTTGGCCTTGAGGGCATCGACTAGCGCAGTCTTGCCATCGTGAGTAGCATAGTAGACGCCGCGACCGCCAAGGGTGATGATGACATTGCGCACGCCTCTCTCAAGGAAGATGGCACCGACACGCTTCAGGCCCTCGATGTCGTCAAGATCAGACTCTTTGCAGCCCGACAGAATGGCAGCCTCGGTCTCGTTGACGACGAGGTGCGCCAGGTCCTTGTACGCATCGGCGGGGAGCTCCTTTGCGGGGGCGGGGTTGAGCAGAACGGGGATGGCGGCTTTTCGCGCGGCCTCGAGGGCCTGCAGGACGGTGTCAAAGGGAATCTCGAGCTGCATGATGAGCAGGTCGGGTCTGGGCCCCGGGATGGCGGCGGCAAACTGCTCCGGGCGCAGGGCGTGATTGGCCTCGGGGGAGAGGATGATGCGGTTCTGGCCCGAGGGCTCGTCGACGACGATGAGGGCGACGCCCGTCTTGGCGCCGCCGTCGAGGACGCGCACGGCGGCCGTGTCGACGCCGTACGCGGCGAGGCTGTCGCGGAGCTGGGCGCCGTAGGCGTCGGCGCCGACGGCGCCAATCATGGCCACGGCGGCCGTGGGGTCGGCGAGCGAGGACGAGCGCGAGAGCTTGCCGCACGCGACGGCCTGGTTGGCGCCCTTGCCGCCGGGCGAGGTGGAAAAGTGCGAGGCCGTCAGCGTCTCGCCGGGCAGGGGGTGGTGCGGGACGTAGGAGACGAGGTCCATGTTGAGGGACCCGAGGACGACGATGCGGGGGAGAGCCATGGTGATGGTAGGACGGGACGCGAGCGTGAGTAAAATCAATCGCTATGAGATTGACTTCAGTTGAAAGGCGTCGTCAATGGCGGATTGAAGATGAAGGATGAAGGGGGAGAGAAAATAAGAGGTATACGGGAAATGGGGAAAAAGTATCGTCGGTTTGGAGACTTTGGAGTTTTTAGAGCCTCCCCCCCACCTTCATGACGTTTCTCCCCTCCAGTTGCCCCTCCAAAACGAGGGTCAATTTTCTGATAGCTTCGGGCTTTTTCTGTTGTTTCCCCGTAAAAAAACGACAATAACGGCTTTTGGGCTGCGCCGTTCCGAGTCATGTAAGCCACCTGCACACATCTTGACATTGACAGGCTGAGTCGTGATGGTGTTCTTTACAGTAACAACACAGGAGGCAGAGGCTTCGCGCCAAAGGCTGTATTGGAAAAGCTGTCCCAGGCCAAATGAAATCCCTTTTTCGAGAATATCCAACAAACCAAGCCCGGACAGTTTTTATCGTGCGTCTTTGCCCTTCCATTCAAAGGCAGTTACTGCATCCGTGGGGGTAGCAGGTCCCTTAGGCGGTTGTCGGCGGACTCCGGATATTTTACCAACGGCTCGACGGGAGTATATCTTCTCTACTGTCGCTTCCCTGCGGCTGGGAGAATACGAAATGAATGCCCATCCCCAAACTCCCAGCTCCGAATTTTAGACTCCACCGCCAACCCGTCGGGGAACTCGGCGCGTCAGGCCGAGCGCGCACAACAGCAACCATCCCGAGAAAAAGGCGGCCGCAAACACAACCTGGCAACAAAGACCAATCGGAGACTTGGAGCAAACATGATGGCTGGAGGAGATGGAAGGCCATTAGCTGTGGCCCCGATTGCGGCTGAGCGATACGAGACAAACAGTGCGGGAGCAGACCGAAATGACAATACAACCCAGCTTGTCTGGTCCACGTCAGAGTGAGACATGCCATCTAACCAATTTGGACGTTTGATCTCCCTACTTTTCTGGCCTCGGGGCGACGTAGGTCCCGTCCCGTCCGCGACCCTCGGACTGAACTATCAACGTCGCATCGTCATTCATGCAAGCCTCCGGTTAGCTAGTCATGCATTGGGGATCTTGGTGCGCTTGGACGAACAAAAGCTGCAAGTACCCGAACGGTGCTTGAGAGCCTTGCGTCGATCGCACGTACTGCCTTTTTTTTTAAAAGTCCCCGATCAGACCGACTTCGAGGGAAGCGTTTGTTTATTTTTCTTCTTCTGCTTCTGCTTCTTCTTCTTCTTCTTATCGAGTTCTCTCCAGAACAAGCACATCTCTGCCGTTGTTTAAAGATACAAACGGAAATATGCAGCTCGTCTACACGCTCACGCCGTTGTTGTCGCTATTCTGCGACCTCGCCGTCGCCGGCGGTGGCGGGCATTGCTCTCCAAAGGCACTGCCGCCCAGCCAGGATCCCTGGTACACGCTTCCCCAGGGCGCCGACTGCACCGGATCGCCAGGCAAGGTGCTGCGCGTCCGTCCCGCGGCGCCGAGCGCGCGCGCGAGCCTGCGCGGCATCCGGGACGCCTGGAACGTGCTGTTCTGCAGCACCGACAGCCAGGGCGGCGCGACCTTTTCCGTCACCACGGTGCTCGTGCCGCACGGCGCCGACACGACGGCCCTGCTGACGTACCCGCCGGCGTACGACTCGGCGAGCGTGGACAGCAGCCCGAGCTACGCGCTCGGCGACCTCGCCGGCGCGGCCATTGAGCAGGCCCTCTTCACGCCGCTGCTCGTCACCAAGCGCTGGGTGCTCAACATGCCCGACTACGAGGGCCCGCGCGCCGCGTACCTGGCCGGCAACAACTCGGGCCACGGCGTGCTCGACTCCATCCGCGCCGTGCGGTCCCTCGCCGGCCGCTTCGGCCTCGCGGCGGACGCCCGGCACGCCGTCTACGGCTACTCGGGCGGCGCGTTTGCGGCCCAGTGGGCGGCGCAGCTGCAGCCGTCGTACGCGCCGGAGCTGCGCATCGGCGCCATGACCTATGGCGGGCTCGCGGTTAACGCCACGGCGGCCATTCCCACCATCAACGGCGGCGCCTCGGCCGGCCTCGTCGTACTCGCCCTTCTCGGCACGACGGCGCAGTCTCCCGAAGCGCGCAAGATTCTCGTGGACAATCTACGCACGACGGGCCCGTACAACGCCACGACATTTTTGAGCGCGGCCAAGCTGGACGTCAAGACGGCGCAGATTCTCTTCAAAAATCAAGACATTGCGGATTACTTTGTCCGTGGCTTCAGCTTCTTGTCCGAGCCAGCCTTTGTCCGCGCCTTTTACGACGACACCCTGGCCGGTCACGCCGACACGCCGACGATTCCGCTCTACGTGTTCCACGCCGTCAAGGACGAAATCTCCCCCATCAGGGACATGGATGCGCTCGTGAAAAAGTACTGCGCGGCCGGCGCCAGCATCGAGTACCGCCGAAACACGGCCGGCGATCATACCGCGGGCGGCATTGCCGAGGGCATCCGCGCGCTCAACTGGCTGGGTGGCTTCTTCAAAGGCACCCAGCAGCCCATCAGAGGCAGCTGCTCCACACAAGACGTCTCGTCGCCGCTCGGCCCCGACTCGCTCGCGCTGGCATTCATCGTCTTTAGCAAGCAGGGCTACAGCATCGCCCACTTCCTCCGGGAGCACGCGCTGCCGGGCGTCCCCGCCGTTCCGTCCAGCGCGACAAATGCACAAGTCTTTGGCGCGCTGAGGCTGACGACTCGAAAGGCGCTGGCCAAGATTGGTCTCGATGGCAAGGCGCTGGATGAATTTTACGTGACGGAGCAGGACTTGGCGGAGCTGGGTATTCATTCATGAGCAAAAATCGACTGCGGCTGGTATATAGTGGTTCTCGATGTACTTGATGCATGTACTCTGTACAATTACCGACTCGTCATTTCCCTCGCACCTTATCTTGTCAGGTTTTATTGTGGTGCTTGTAGCTTGCCGCACAGTATAATGTCGTCGCCAAAGGGATGCCATGAGACGCCCTGCAGCCTGGCCGCAGCTACTGGCGATCCTGCCGCATCATGGACACGTGCCGGCGACACGACAACGCCCCCTTGGCCCAGCCACGTCGGCGCAATCGTGACAATGACCGAGCTGACCAATTCATGGCAAGCAGGATCCAGCAAAGAATTAATGATTTGTCCGCCGCCTTCCACCATGACACTGTCAATGCCCTCGCGCACCAGGCTGGCCAGGATGTCCTTCCAATCAAAACGCATCCGTCCGTCCGGCCCTGTAGGTTTCGCCCTGATTTGAATGTACTTGCCGCCGTGCTCCTCCAGCACACGCGCCGCCGCTTGAGGAACGACCGACGCTGCCGCGGCCGTCACGACGAGCGGCGCCAGACCCGCGCCCCGGCGGCATGTCTCCAGCACCTTGTCCGTCGGCCGGGGCGTCCAGCGCAGGTGGGGGTCAATGACGACGGGCCGGGGCTGCGCGCGCTCGGCACCGGCGATGCGGCAGTTGAGCGCGGGGTCGTCGGCGAGCAGCGTGGAGACGCCGACGAGGATAGCCGCGTGGCGGCTGCGAAGGTAATGGGTCATGGCCTTGGACTCGGGGCCGGAGAGGCGGGTGCGCACGCCGGGCGCGAGCGAGAGGGACGAATCGAGCGACGTCGCAAACGTCAAGGTCACAATGATGTCGGACCCCTGCGGCATGCTGGTCGGCGGCAGGTGAGGCTCTAGTAAAGCCGCCTTGTCGGCGGAAAAGGTGAGCTTTTCGGCCATTTCATATGCATGGGTGGTGTAGAGAATAAGGAAGGTTTGTTGTTTGTGTAAATGCGCGTTCTGCGCTGGCAGCATCGAGAGTTTCGTTGGCACACAGAAGTGGGGATCAGAGAAATGCATTCCCAGAAAGTACGAAATTGTCAGCATCTCACAAAGACTTGTGGTGAATTTGATTCGGTACCAGATTTTGTATTTATTATGAGTTTAATCTTGACGGGGGTTTTCCCGGCTTCTTGTTAAATAGAGGATTTCCATCATCATCAAACTCTGCCCATTGGAAGAATGAGCATCCTTCCTTATCTGGAACATTGCCCGCATGGCACATCCAGAAATATTTTCCAAAATTCTCGCGCTTGCGCTGCACCACGCGCAAGATACAGGGAATCTTGCAGGCACATCGTGGCGTCTGTGATGGATGCATGCGGGCGCGGTAGTCGCGATAGGTGATGTTGATGCGTCGATTGCCGGCAATCGGGTGAGGGTCAATCGACAGCGCGGGCACGATGCAGTGTTTCCACTCCTCCTGCATTTCCGCATGCATAATGAGAAGCGAGTTGTGTGGTAGATGAATTGAGATTTGACCTTCAGCATCCGCGTCTTGTGCGGTCCTGGCCTCTGCATCTTTGGGAAGCACGCGGCGGACTCGAAACTCGCGCGCAACACCGAGTGATATAGAGCCAATCACGGCGCGCGGCCCGAGATAGGTGAGTTGGTCGCTGTGGTAGCCGACGCTCTGCTGGGCGCCGTCGTAGCAATTGACAAATGCCGAATTGGGGAGCCAGGGATGGGGACTCTGATATTTGAGCTTTTTGCCGCCGGGATATCTAGTTTTTATGCGATGCTGTATTTCTCGGTTCACTGTGTCTTGAACGATAGGCTTTACCTTTGACAGCTGCGGAGTGATGCGTCGGACATCCTTCGATACCTATATTAGCAGAGGGAAGGCGGAAATTGCAGACGCCTTGACATACAGTAAGCTGCGCACCATTGTAGTAATATTCCGACTTTTGTGACATCAGCTTCTCATAGCTATCGACGTAGAAGCTCGAGGTATGCGGGCTGGAGACGACATTGTCAAACAGCTTGAACGTGATGCGCTCAAACGTCTCCGATTCTGCCAGCAGCTCCTTGAGTAAATCGTTGGCGACATCGGGCGGCAAGAAATTATGGATAATGGAGCAAGGCGTATGCTCGGCCACGTCTTCAGGGTCAAACAGGTGCAGGGTGCTGCCCTTTTTGGACTTGAGCTTCTTCGTCTGCGGCGATGCCGGGTCGGCCGAGGGGAGCGCATACTGCCTGAGCGACTGCTGGTAGCCAATCACGCCGGACCTGGTCGGCTCCGGGCGCACATGGCGCAGCGAAGCCGACGCTTCCTTGACGGAGCCATCATGAGCCAGCATCACATCCATCAAGGTCTCCTGGTCAATCTGGGGGTGGAGCGACGAGAGCAGCGCGAGCTTAACCTCGGTCGGCTCTTCATCGTTTGCATCGTGGCGGGGCACTTCCTCGGTCGACTTGCGCTTGCGGCTGCTAGCGAGAAAGGCCTTCATCTTTCAAGGTGTCATCCCGCGCAGATTATGTAACTGAGATCTCGATACGATGATGTACCAGACTTGGGATTTACAAAACATGGCATGGCCAGATGAGGCTTGGTGGTGGATAAGTCTAACTTTGAAAGCAACACATAGCGGCGACGCGGGTCAAGGCAGCTCGCGTGGGGCGGCTTTTCCCGTACAAGAAAGACTGTGCCTTGAGAGCGCGGTTTACACGCGAAGTCATGTGACTGCCGTAGATGGATTGGGTAGTAATTTCTGTACGAATAAGTGACCGCAAGACAGTTACCTGTCAGTAGATGCTTAGGTGCCTATTAATATTCCACTGAGGGTGACTTACCTGCCCTCCATCCGATTTACAGGTACTTGGCCTCATCTCTACCAACTGCTTGGTACATATCCGGTTGACCAGGCCCGGGCATTTGTCGGGACATAAGCCAAGCACAACGTAGTGCACGTTTTCGGCTAATGAAAACAAAGCTGAGATTCTCGTGCTGGACAGCGATATATAATTTCATTCCGTAACGTGGCACTAGATCTCGGGAGAGCATTCAGCTCACAGCGTGGTTCGCCTGTGACGTCTCGCTGAAGCTTGTGCGGGTCCCTGTAACCGAGGCACATGTCTAGCGGAAGCTACAGCACCCAACGGTTTGTCTGACGGTGCGTACACTTTCCTCCTTCTCATAGAGGTACATATACGAAACAAAACGGTCTTTTTGAACTCAATTCATAAAGCGGGAAACCTTTATCCGATAAAGCACTTCCGCTAGTCCACGCGCTCCCTGCGAAACTCCATTCTCCCTCATCCCGTCGAATGCGCCCTCAACCCCGCGCTGCGTCTTCCCCCCCGCCTCGTCGTTGCTGCCGCGATCCGCCTCTCGCTGTCGCCCGCCAGTCATGGCCGCCATGCTAGAGTTTCGCACCCAAGGGTTCAATCCCTACGCAGTCAAATACTCGCCATACTATGATTCGCGCATCGCCGTCGCTTCGGCCGCCAACTTTGGCATCGTCGGCAACGGGCGCCTCTACTCGCTCGGACTCACGGCGCAAGGCATCCAGGTAGAAAAGGCGTATGTTTGTTCTATCTAAACGCTAGCGACTGCGCTCTTGCCCTCGTTGAAATCCATGGATAGGACTCTTTCTAATACGCTGTGGCTTGTAGCTTCGACACAAACGACTCCCTCTACGATCTCGCCTGGTCAGAAATCAACGAGAACCAGCTCATTGTCGCTTGCGGCGATGGCTCGCTCAAGCTCTTTGACGTCGGTGTGGACGACTTTCCCGTCATGAACTTTCACGAACACAAGCGCGAGACTTTTTCCGTCTGCTGGAATCCAGTCACCAAGGACACCTTCGTCTCCAGCTCCTGGGACGGCACCGTCAAAATCGTATGCGCCGCCCCTGTCCCTCGCGAGATTTCGACATGTCCCCAAATCCATCTACCCACGCCCTCTTAGCTGACCTTGCATTCCGTAATTAGTGGTCACCAACACGAAACTTTTCCGTCAAGACGCTACCGATTGGCAACTGCACGTACAGCACCTCATTCTGCCCCTCCAACCCGGCCCTGATATCCGCCGTCTCCTCCGACTCCCACCTGCGCCTCTTTGATCTACGCACGCCCTCGTCCGCCAAGTACCACCTCGTGGCCACGGTCCCCGTGCACGCACCGCCGCCGGCCGGCGGCCTCGGCGGCGGCGCCACACCCTCGGAGCTCCTCACGCACGACTGGAACAAGTACAACGACACCGTCGTCGCCACGGCCGGCGTCGACCGCATCATCCGCACCTTTGACATTCGAAATCCCAATGGCGGGCCTCTGTCGCTCATGCAGGGCCATGAGTACGCCGTCCGAAAGGTCGCGTGGAGCCCCCACGCCAGCGACATCCTCATCAGCGCCAGCTACGACATGACGGTCCGCCTGTGGAACGACGGCTCCACGCAAGGGCCCGTCGCGGGACCTGGCGGCACGCGCGTCGGCCAGCAGATGGGCATCATGAACCGGCATACAGAATTTGTCACGGGTGTGGACTGGTGCCTGTTTGGCGTAGGAGGCTGGGTGGCCTCGGTCGGCTGGGACGAGCGGGTGCTGCTGTGGGATGCCAACATGCTGATGGGGCACAGGTAGCGAGCCTTTTTTTTTCTTCTTTCCAGGGCGAGGGAGATTTGCAAAGAAAAATTGAGTGGGGTAGACTATCTTTGTCTTTTTCCTTCTTGCATGTCCACGGGCTTGTGCAGCGGGCAAGTTGGAGAAGAGGCTAGTCGAAGAGCATTGCCGCGTCACAAGCTGGCTCTGCGCGTCTACCCCGAGTTGAAGGAGCATATGCTATTCACTGGCGTTTGTGGGCGTTCGATACCATATACGGCTTTATACTATTTATCCGTGCCTAATTTTTTTTCCTGTTATTGTACCGCTCTCAAAACCCATCTTGTCGGATTCTGTGCGCATCCCTCTTATAAGCAATTTATACACGACAGACATGAGCCAACAGCTTGAAGAACATGTTGTTGAAAGAGGAGTGTATTATCCAGTTGTGCGCCTATTTGTTTTTTTCTGCTTCCATCTAAAGTACCATTCATTGCATCCAGTTCTATACATTGTGGCAGACCTATTTTGCCCTTTTTTCTTGCGTCTCCCCCGCGCATCCATAACAAGAACAAAATATGTGTGAAATGCCACTGCCAGTAAATTTATATTCTCAAAGAAAATGCGCTCGATTCCCCGAGCTCCGCCTTCTCCGGTCCGGTAACACCATCAACGATGACATGGGTTCAAATCGTGAACGTAATAACACAAGTCAAAAGACAAGAAGAAGTGTAGATGAAGTATGTTTGTTGTACAAGGTTGCGTAAACCGAAAACCGCGTCAGTGCTGAACACATTTGGTGTGCAATTCAGCTCAGTTTGGTAATTATGGGCCGTTTAGAACAAAGAGTCTCCCGAGTCTCCGCGGTTTGATTTATCCGAGTTGCGGCGGAAATTGCCTCCGGAGCGGCCACGACCGCGATCACCACCGCGACCAAAGCCGCGACCACCGCCACGACCACCAAAGTCGTTGGTCCTGGCATTCGTTCTCATGCCATCAAAGGGGTCGCTGCTGCGTCGAGGGTTTCTGTCAAAGTTGCGGCCCTCGCGACCTCCTCCGAATCTATCGGAGCGACGGGAAGAGTCGGAAGAAGAGGACTGCTCGGGGCCAAAGTTCAAGTTGGTACGGCTGAAGCCATTTTTGTCGGCCTTGGCCTTGGAAATCGTGGGAGGTGCCTGCCAGCCCCAACCGTCAGTGGCCCATTCGTTCATCTGGTCAACCATGTCTTCTCGTGCGCGCTTGTCAGCGGCACTGAAAATGGTAACGCGGTAGGCATCCTCGAGCATGCGCGATGGCACTCGCGAATACAGCTGTTGCGTTGCAGTCATGACTTCTGGTTGCGCGTCGCCAGAGGCCTTGTCAAATGTCGCCGATTCGAGCGAGGTATTGGGCTTGAGAGGAAGGCCACGAAGCAGACCACGCGCTCTGAAACGGCTCATGTCGGGCAAGAGGAGCCAGCCCTCACCGCCCTTTTGTTGACGAGCAGTGCGGCCAAGGCGATGGATATAGGTCTCGCGATCCCGCGGGCAATCGACTTGGATGACGTGGGTGACATCGGGGAAATCCATACCACGAGCAGTAACGTCGGAAGAGAACAAGACTGCAGACTGCGACTTGCGAAAGTTTTCTGCGGCCCGGCTGCGACCAGACTGAGTCAGACCAGAGTGAATGGAAAAGTTTCTTATGAAGGTGCGGTCACGGTTCTTGGCGAAGCCCATCTCTCCTGCAAGCTCCGTCATGGCTGTCGTGTTAAGATAGACAATAGCCTTGAACGGTTTCTTGTCAGGGTTTTCCTTGGCTTCCGCAAGACCCTTTTCGATGAGCTCAAACAGGGTCGGGAAGATATTATTCATGTGAGAGACCATGACGACGTTCTGGTCCACGTGATCGTGCGTTAGCGACTCCGACTCGGAAATTGTCTGAACAAATTCAAAGTCGTCGGCGCGAACCATGCTTCGTGTGAGACGAATGACTGAGTCAGGGATTGTGGCCGAGACCAGCATGGTTTGGCGGACTTTTTCGTCAGGCTTTGGCAGAATATTGATGATGGAATTGAGTTCGCGCTCAAATCCGACGTCGAGCATTCGGTCAGCTTCGTCAAGTACCATGGCAGCTAGGTTGGGAGCTGCGATGCCACTGCGCTCGTCGGAAAGCAAATCATACAAACGGCCGGGCGTCGCTACCAGGAGATGGCATCCCTCCCGGCGCGTCTTGTACAGCATTTGATTCTTCTGTGTTCCTCCCACCGCAGACTGTACAACTAGGCCGGTATGCCGAGTAAGACGGCGCGCCTCCTCGGCAATCTGCTCTGCAAGCTCACGCGTGGGAGACATGATGATGCCGCGGATATCGTCGGATCGAGCCTGGTACTTTGCGGATTTGGTCGCCAGCGTTGGGTCTTCGTTGATCATACGTTGCAGGAGTGGCAAGAGGAACGCAATGGTCTTGCCAGTTCCAGTCTTGGCTTGGGCAACGCTGTCATGGTTGCGGTTAGTGAAGGGAAATCTCGTGTAGCTGGCAACGGCGCGGCGCAACTTACATATCGGTGCCCTTGAGAGCCGGCGCAATCGTCTTGGCCTGTACAGGACTCATGGTCTCGTAGCCCAAATCTTTCGTAATGGCGCGCAGCAGCGTCTCGTTGACGCCCATGTCGGCGAGGCTTGCAAACTGTTTGGTCCACTCTTCGCTCAGCTTGCGGCTTTCTTGCTGCCCGGCCGGCGACTCGGCGACGGCGGCGGCGGCGGCGGCATCGCTGCTGTAGAGGCGCGCAATTTGGCTCACAGCAGTCCAAGTCTGGACTGCCGACATCGAGGGGCGAATCGTCTGCGCGGCGATACGTTGCTGTCGCGTGAGAGTGACAGCCGCCTGGGGTAGGACCCGACGGGCAAGGCCCGCGGAAGTCCTCAATCCTTGGCGAAACATGTTCGCAGGGTATATAGATGACACCGTTGAAGAGCTAGTCGAATAATAGGGTCTGCGTAGTGCCGTGGTATATTATGAGGGATGAAAGAGAAGAGAAAGGAGATCGCGTGGTGAGGATAATAGGACCCTGGGCAACAAGCCGTGGCAGAAACTTTTCGACTTTTTCTTCCCCCTTTCGCCCAGCCCCAGTTCGGCCACCAGCAGCGCCCCACTTGGCCCGCCACTAGCGCGATTTGCATTCATGCCTCATCACGACAATGTAATTAATCAACAATATTCTAGTTCTTCCTTCTCTGCCATTTCCACGGGCGCAGCGTGCTTTCGCCATGCTGCGATTATACTAGTTGCTGCTATGATGTCTACGATGCGCGCAGTACCGCAAAAAATGATAAACCATGAATAAATATTGCAATCGAAACGCCAGTGACCTATTAATAAACCAGGACTCCAATGCCGCTCTGCTTCCTTCTAAAGATGAACCTATGCCTTGCTGAAAAGCAAAATCGCCTCGAATGACCACTGCTCGATTCAGGATTCCTTCCCAACATCAGCCACACACATCCCTGCTTTACAACACGTCTTTGCTCATTTCATGCGACCACCCTCCCTGACGTCTCAGCTTCTCTCTGGCAGCCATATCCTTCCGGATATCGTCCTCCGTCAGCCCATCTGGTCCACTCCAGTTGGCACTCGATGTTCTGGCGCGGAACTTGGGCCATCTATCTTTACTCTTGCTGAATACCTCTTCCATATTCAGTGGTGCTGGCGGTCCAAAGATCTGTGACGGATCTATTGTTTCTTGACGCATCAGGGCCGCCCGGAGATCAGGAGACGCTGCCCATGTTGCAATGTTGTTCATGCCAGGATCATCGTCCTCGTCTTCATCCTCGGTGTAGATTTCAGGCAAGTCAATCGCTTCTCCATTCTGGAATTGCGGAGATGAGCGAGGCACGGATTTCGCTGCCGACTTGGCTGCGAGATACGGGCCAGGACGCGCCGGCGTCTTGAAAGCAGGGCCAGCAGCGTTGGCATTGGGCGCGAAGGGAATGGTCCCCTTGGAAATCTGTGCCATGTCCACAGGGCGAGTAGCCTTGCTTTGGACCTGATGCGATGTCACCGAAGCCTTGAACAAGTCATGAACTGAACTTGGCGGCGCATTTGAGTAGCCATTTTGAAACAGTGACTTTGACGGCACGTCCTTCTTAAAGCCGGGAGATGATCGCGCAGCATGACCTTTGATAGACAGGCTCCCGCTTTCAGCATCGTCTTGGATGGCCTCGCTAGTGCGGCGCCTTTTGGCGTCATTTCCTTGATACGCTGGTCCGGCACGCGTCGGTGGCCGACGATCCTGCGCGTCTTCGTTGTTTTCGTGCCCAACGGGGCGCTTTGTTCCGGCTTTGCTCAGGTTGGACTCGGCCTGCCGCTGAGGACCTGCCATCATGCGGGAGGGAGGCCTGTTCCCCTGGCCTTCCATCTTTTGCTGCTGGCTCAGCGTGAAGTCTGGGGGTCCGTTTGGTTGAGACCGAGCCACTGGTGGAGGTGCCTTTGTTTTCTTTGCCTTTTCCAAGGCTGCCTTTCGCTGCGCCATCTTGCGCTCTTCTGCCAAGTCCTTCTCCCTTTTCAGGCGCTCCGCATCGGCCCGTCGCTGTTGCTCCTGGCGGCGCTGCTCTTCTTGAGAAGCAGCACGTTTGCGCTCTGCTTCAGCCTTTGCATCCCGACGCTTCTGTGCCTCCCGCTCTTCTGCCTCTTTTTTCTTGGCAGCGGTCTCCGCAGCTTTCGGGCGGGTATTGGTGCTTGACTTGAGACTCTGTGATGATGCCTTGCTGTGCAGAGACGCTTTACTCGCTTTGACGCTCAGCTGATGCTGGGCGCTGGTTAGGCTGGCAGGATCTTGCGGGTTGGTCGACTGTCTGCCAACTTGGTGAAATTGCGAGTGCTGAGATCCAGGCTTGACGCGGATGACAGTAGGGGCTTGCTTCGTCTTGAGATCTTCCTTAGCCGGTTTCAGCGGCCGCTTCACGTCTCTGTTGCGTAGAGAGTGCGTGGTGCTTGCTATTCGAGCAACTGATGGCGGCGCAAATTGTGGCGCGTCGGTCATATCCGCATCCTCGGGAATGGCCTTTGGTTCGTCGTCATCGGATTTTGCACTGCGAGGGCTGCTGCGAGACTTGGGTGTCTGTTTTGCGTGCATTTGTTCTTCTTGCTTCTTAGCAGCAATCTCTTTCTCCATGGCAGCAATGCGCTCCTGTTCCTTGCTGAAAACGCGCGCTTTCTCGCGCTCCTTTTCGCGCGCCTTGTCCAATCTGTCCATCTGTTCAGCCATGAGCTTCGCCTCCTTTTCTCGGCGCTTGACCTCTCGCTCGCGTTCTGCTGAAGCTCGCGTACGACGGGTCTTCGCGGGACTCAATGAGCTTGTTGTTTTCTGCGACGCGTCGGAAGCAACCCTAGTCTTGGGAGCGAATGAAGAAGTGGAGGGAGATGGATGCATTCCAAACTGAGTTGTAGAAGACGTTAACAGCGATGACTTTCCCTCTGCGCTTATTGCCGCGCTGCTTGCCAGAAGGCTTCTTGAGCCTTTCAGGATGGAAGACAGCTTGCTCCTCATTTGCTTCAGCGGACTGTCACGAAACAATCTCGATGGTGAGCCGGATGGTGTCTCAAGACCTTCAGATTCCACGACAGTGTCCAGTCCATGAGATACCGACGTGGTTTTGGTAGGTGCCAACTCGTTCTTGGCATCGAATTTCATGCTGGGCAAGGTTGATACAGAGGCGGACTTGCCATGAGTTTGCAAGCGGCTAGCGTGATCGGTTTTTGGAGCGCCAAATTCTGGCTGGCCGATCGTGCCCTTGCCTTGGATGCCCTCCATGACATCTGCAGAATAGCTCTTAGGGAATGCAGGGCGCGTCTCGGTAGCGGGGTTTGCGCTCGGGGCCTCGATCCAGTCATCGTCATCTTCTTCTTCGGGAAAGGCACCTGGTGTCGTCTGAAGCACTTTGCTGATGCTTGCATTGCGCGTCGGGGAAGCTGCCATACTCGGATCCGACTGTGACACTGGCAGCGCACTTTGCTTGGCGGACGGAACAACGGAATACGAGCGAGCCTGTCCCAAAGTGCCGCCATTCGATTTGCCTAGCTGATTGATCTGATCCTGGAGACGCTGGGTGTATGTCTTTGTGTGGTTGGCGGCATCATCGACAATTGGTTTGTCAGCCTCTTCTTCATCACCATCCACATCGACATCACTGTCGCTGTCGTGTTCTGAACAGATATTTTTCGTGGCGTTGCTGAGGCTCTTGCTTGCGCTGGATTTCTCGAGATGGCTAACGCGCGAGACTCTTCCAGCGCTTTTGCCAGCAGCCAACGGTTCTCGGGCCGGAAGCGATGCAAAGTTCAAGCTGCTCTTACGTACCACTTGTCGAATGGGGCTAGAACCTTCCGAATGGGTGTCTGGTTCGTCGTTCTCATCGGCCACGTCAGTCAAATCCGAGTGGAGAATGGGAGATTTCAGTGGCGACTGCTTCAAAGGTGACGAAGACTGGACCTGTTTGGCGAGATTGTGACGCATTGGAGATGCCTCAGCGTCAGAGAAGACGGTTTGCTTTGCGAAGTGACGTGAGTGTTCTTCTTTGGCAGTCTGGAACGTCTTATCGGATGCGTCTGCAAAAGCCGCCTGAGATTGGATATGTTTTGTCGGAATGCTCATGCATTGAAGCGGTCGGGGCTTCTGCGAGCTGCTTTCCACATCACTGAAGACGGGAGGAGCAGAGTCGATGATATCCTGACTGCCGTAATACCCGGAATCTTGTGTCGACTGTGACTGGGGCATGGGCTTGACCGCCGCCGATAGGAGTCTCGGTGATCGGCCGATGGCTTTTGGAGAAAGCAGTTTGTTGATATGCTGCGGAGGCGCGCCGTTGGGTGTCGTGGTAAAAACATCGGAAAGCGGCTGGAGGCTGTTAGGCTTGTCCACCAACAGCAGCACTTGAAAGCTTACAACTCTGGCATCGCCGGGCGCGACAGCTTTGCGAATCGTACGCGGTGTCTTGCCACGTAGTTTCCCTGGGGTTTTGAAGGCATCCGCAAAGTTTCTGTTGCAATGTTAGCGGGCTGGACAGTTACTCAGAGTAGCAGACGCCTACGTTTCGTTTTCGTCAAAGATGCCAGCCATATGCTCATTCAACCACTCCATTTCATTCCGTGCTGAGAACGAAAACTCTTCGACTTCTGACTGGACAATCTGGAGGGCCGATGAGCGTTCTTCAGCAATCCATGGCGCGGATCCAACCTGGAGACGAGGACCTCGCATCGCGGCCATTGTGAGTTGATGCCACGGCCGCGTGGGCGATTAATGAGATTGACTAGTTGTGCAGGCGGCCTTGGGTGCTTGCTCGTCTAGATTCTGAAAGCTGAGAAGACATAAGAAGCACGATAATGACCAGGCCGAAAGTCAAAAGAACTTTGCAGCGCAAACGTTCAAGGTCGAGGTATTGGCATGGGCAGTTAGTGAGTGGAGGCGCCGTTCCGTTCCACAGGCAATGTTTTGATTCCAGCTACATCAGGCTAGCGTGAACAGGCCGCGGCTTCTCTTCGCAGCGCGTCACTTTGACTGGGTAAAGCGCCAGCAAATCTGGGTCACGTGAAGATAGCCTCAGCAGGCTTATCAGAAACCAAACAAGGGATTGTTTACTTTCTGGTCGCGTAAAGCGGGCAGCTGTGATGAATGCGCCGCCGGTCAACGCATCCAGCAGCACACTTTATGAGCAAGGACTAACTCGACATTATGAGGGTGATAGAAGTGGTCATTGACGTGAGCCTTTTCATGTAGAAATCAGCCTCTATGCATGCGGATACTAATCAACTCTGCAGGGCTTCAAGTCGTACGCCGTACGTACGGTCATCTCAGGCTGGTTCGTTATACATCATGCATCGCGAACGCGTGATGCAGCGCTGATCCTGTTTTAGGGATGAAAGCTTCAACTCAATCACTGGCCTTAACGGCAGCGGTAAATCTAACATTTTGGACGCGATCTGCTTTGTCCTGGGTATCACGAACATGACGACAGTGCGAGCGCAAAATCTCCAGGTAACCAACCTTCAACAAGCTAGCGCGCAAAGATGCCACCGCTGACTCTACTGCAAGGACCTCATCTACAAGCGCGGTCAGGCTGGCGTTACAAAAGCGAGCGTCACAATTGTTTTCGACAATCGAGACACGAAAAAATCTCCAATCGGTTTCGAAGAATACGCGTCAATCAGCGTGACGCGACAAATTGTCCTGGGCGGCACCTCCAAATACCTCATAAATGGTCACCGAGCTCAGCAGCAAACCGTTCAGAATCTGTTTCAGTCCGTCCAACTCAATATCAACAACCCAAACTTCCTCATCATGCAGGGACGTATCACAAAGGTCCTCAATATGAAGGCTGTTGAGATCCTTGCCATGATTGAAGAGGCGGCGGGAACTCGAATGTTTGAGGATCGTCGAGACAAGGCTCTGAAAACTATGGCAAAGAAGGAGGTCAAGCTTCAGGAGCTCAGAGAGCTCCTCAAGGACGAGATTGAGCCGAAGCTTGACAAGCTACGGACTGAAAAACGAGCCTTCCTCGATTATCAGCAGACACAAAACGACCTCGAGCGACTCACTCGAGTAGTTGTTGCTTACGATTATATCAAATGCCAAGAAAAGCTCCGTCAGACTGCCGCTGATTTAGAAGGCAAGAAACAGCGACATGCTGGACTCGAGGAATCGGCAAAACGACTCCGAAGCGAGCTGTCTCATTTGGAGGAGGATATGAAGAAAGTTCAAGCCCAGCGTGAGAAGGAGGCCAAAAAAGGCAGCAAGGCGCAAGCACTAGAGGAGAAAGTTAAGAAGCATGCCAATGAAATGGTTCGACTGACCACCATCATGGATCTTAAGTCCTCCAGCTTAGCTGAAGAGAAGGAGAAGAAGCTTGCCTTGGAAAAAACTGTCGCCGAACTCGAAGCTGCCCTGGAAGAGAAGACTACTACCTTCAACACGGCAAAGGCACAGTGTGACACGGAAAAAGATGGCCTCGCCAAGCAAGTCGAAGAGGTCGAGTCGAAGGAAGAGCTGCTGCAGACTCTACAGACTGGTGTGGCTTCCAAGGATGGCCAGGAAAACGGTTACCAAGGCCAACTTCAGGACGCGAAGAGTCGCGCAAATGCAGCCGCCACTGCTCAAGAACAGTCCAAGATCAAAATTACGCATTTGCAAGGCAGAGTGAAGGAGGAAGAGCCACGCGCGAAAAAAGCCCGGGAGCAAAATGCTGGTCTGCTCCGCGACCTCGAAGGCTTGAAGGCACAGGCTCAAAAACTTGAGAAGGAGCTGTCCAAGCTGGGATTGGAGCCCGGCCAAGAGGAGGAAATGTACAAGCAAGAAACAGCTCTGCAGCAAGCTATTCGTGGCCTGCGTCAAGAGTCGGACAAGCTCAAGAGTAAAGTTGCCAACATTGACTTTAACTATGCCGACCCGGTGCCCAACTTTGATCGGTCAAAGGTCAAGGGCTTGGTTGCTCAGCTCTTCACTCTCGACAAGAGCCACACCAAAGCAGGAACTGCGCTGGAGATTTGTGCTGGTGGTCGCTTATACAATGTGGTCGTGGATTCCGAGATCACCGGCACGCAACTCTTACAAAAGGGCAAACTCAGGAAGCGCGTTACTATCATTCCCCTGAACAAAATCTCTGCATTCAAGGCATCCGCGCAGACGATCGCAACTGCTCAAAATATTGCTCCCGGCAAAGTGAATCTCGCGCTGTCTCTGGTTGGGTTTGACGACGAAGTGTCCTCCGCTATGGAATACGTGTTCGGAAATACTCTTGTCTGCGAGGATGCAGAGACGGCGAAACGTGTCACATTTGACGCCAGTGTGAAAATGCGCAGTATCACCCTTGAGGGAGACTCTTACGATCCGTCGGGAACTCTTTCTGGCGGTAGTGCTCCGACATCCAGCGGCGTCCTCGTTACGTTGCAACAGCTCAACAGCCTCACGCGTGAGCTCAATGATACAGAGAGCTCTTTGAAGCAACTGCAGGCTCAGATGGCCAAGGAAAAGTCGAAACTGGATCAAGCCCGCCGCATCAAACAAGACCTTGACCTAAAGAACCACGAAATCAAGCTCGGCGAAGAGCAAATTAGCGGGAATTCCTCTTCTTCGATTATTCAGGAGATCGAGAACATGAAGACGACCATTTCTGAGCTGCAGGAAAGCATAATTGAGGCAAAGACCCGTCAAACCGAAGCCAATGCCGATGTCAAGCGTATTGAGAAGGATATGAAAGATTTCGATAACAACAAGGACGGAAAGCTTATTGAACTTCAAAAGTCGGTCGATACACTTCGGGCTGGTCTCCAAAAGAATACGGGAGCTGTCAAGGCGTTGCAAAAGCGCTTACAGGGTGCACAGCTTGATTTGGAGCAAGTGAACACTGACCTTACGGCATCTCGTGACCAGCTCCAGGAACTCGGTTTTAACATCAAGACGCAAGAGAATGACATGCAAGATGTTACCAAGCAGCAAGATCAACTGAAAAAGACGCATGATTCCCTACAAGCCGATCTGGACGACGAACGCGCCAAGCTGAGCCAATTCGATGATGAGCTGCGCGCGCTTGACGAAGCTACACGCTCGAAGAATGCTCGTATCGCTGAAGAGGGCCTTGAAATGCAGAAGCTGGGTCATCAGGTTGAGAAGTTCAACAAGGAACAGCAAACTGCGGCTGAGAACGTCTCTCGCTTAGAGGACGACCATGACTGGATTCATGATGAGCACGAAAAGTTTGGCCGCAGCGGCACGCCCTACGACTTCAAGGGTCAGAACATCGCTGAGTGCAAGTCGACCCTACGCAACTTGACGGAGCGCTCGCAGGGCATGAAGAAGAAGATTAACCCGAAAGTCATGAATATGATTGATAGTGTAGAGAAGAAGGAGGTATCTCTCAAGAACATGATCAAGACGGTCATCCGCGATAAAAGAAAGATTGAGGAGACAATTTTCAGTCTTGATGACTACAAGAAGAAGGCCCTACAGGAGACGTGGGAGAAGGTCAATGGCGACTTTGGCCAGATCTTTTCTGAGCTGCTGCCAGGCGGCAGTTTCGCCAAGCTTGATCCTCCCGAAGGCAAGACGATTGGTGACGGTCTGGAAGTCAAGGTTTGCCTGGGCAAGGTGTGGAAGCAGAGTCTCACAGAGTTGAGCGGTGGTCAACGGTATGTCAACTCTGGCCAGCCCAGCATTCTATATCAAACGCTGACTTTTAATAGCTCTCTGGTTGCCTTGTCTCTGATCATGGCACTCTTGCAGTTCAAACCGGCTCCCATGTACATTTTGGACGAAGTTGACGCCGCGCTGGATCTGTCGCACACGCAAAATATTGGACGTCTGATCAAGACGCGTTTCAAGGGCTCGCAGTTTATTGTCGTCAGTCTCAAAGATGGCATGTTCCAGAATGCCAACCGCATTTTCCGAACACGCTTCAGCGAGGGCACCAGTATGGTGCAAGCCCTGACTCCAGCCGACTTGAAGTGATTGATAGGGTCATGGATTTCCGGCACTCGCTTTGCTATGACTACAGTTTATCGGCGCTGATGATTTGTACATGTGCCTCACTGCCGGAGCAGCGGGTGCATTGATTTTCTCGATATTTGTTTATGATCTGCCGGGTATAGGACCGGAAAGCACTGGGAGCGAGGAGAATTGCGTTTCTGTTTTACATGACAACTTTTCAATGCAAAGAAGTATATTATAATGATATCAACCGATTCACAATGCAGCGACTGATGTGGCTCGACGTCAACGGTCATGGACTTACAAGGCGTGATGTGCACCGCGCTCGAGGACGGAAATTTCCATGCCGACTCGGATCGTCGACTGCAGCCCGCGGTCTGGCGAGAACAGGGGACACATTTGCATGCCCATGCAGCCCTTCTTCGGGGCACCCGTATCAATCTCTCGGTAGTGCCGCAGGGCGTAGTCTGGCTCTACTTTGTGTCGGATGCCTGTGGCTGGATCGACATTTGGTAATTTGCATCTGCAAACTCGCCCACGGTCAGTTGGCCAGATGTTCAGAACGATAGTGCCGGATCAACTTTGAGGTGATTTACTGACCTGACTGTCCGGCAAGAGACGTCAAAGAGACTATCTGCGTCTTTGCCACCTACAGCTTTGAACTGAACCGAACGCCAGTCATCTTCGTCGTACTCTGGAAGGCCAGACACTGAAAAGACGGGCGGTGTGTCAGTGACTAAACATGAGTGTTTGTCTCGCCGGCGTTTTTTTTTTCTTTATTTGTTTTTCTTGGTCACGTTGACCGCTCATTCAACGGCTCCGTCTCATGGCACGTTGGAGAAAGTGTCGAGGGGATGTGGAGAGAGTCTTTTGCGCGCCCGAACTGGTGCTGAGAATGGGTTTTGACTGAATGCGCGCTGCTTTACTCACCGATGATGTTGGGTCGGAAGCGACGAGCATCTAGGCGGTCAATGTCTGCATCCCGACGAATCTTGGACTCGAGAGCTCGAACGCTGCTGAGATTGAGCAAGTGTAGTGGGTACTATAGCCAGCCACGTCAGTGATTTAGAGTTTCGATTTTTTTTCTTTTCCAGCATTTGAATGTTTTTTTTTCATGCATGTGAAGCCTCCGTTCATAGAGGTCCGGTGAGGTAAAACGCCGGTAAAGGCTCTGCGTGGACCGAGGGAAAGCGCCGTTGATGCTGCAATTCCGGTTCCGATGCGACGCTAGGTTGGGCGAAACAAGGACAACAGGGGTACGCATAAGCCACGCATATCAGCGGGAGGGCGTGGCGGTGAAATATGAGTAATGCATGGTATGCCGAGAGGGCAAGGGGGGAAGGGAGAAGAGGAGCTGCACATCCAACTTACTGCATCTTGAAAGTCAATTTCCGGTTGGTAACCTGCAACATCCCGCGTCGGCGCGCAGCCCAAGACGTGACGGCGCTGGGCGGGATCCAGGCGAAAGAGGCCTAGCTTGGCCGGCTCGAGGCCGAGATGGAGGGCAAGCTCCTTGGGGAGCTCGGAAGCCATGTTGAGGGACGGAATCACGCTACGAAAGTGCGTCACCTCGGCGTGGGCGTAGCCGCGGGCCTTGGCCTCGTCGGCGCGCGGGAAGCGCATCGGGAGCATGAACTCGCGCTCGGCGGCGGCGGACAGTCCACGGCTCAGCTTGGCCGCCAACGTCTCGACGAGTCCCCGGACGCCGGGGCTGCGGTAGGGGAAGCGCACGACCACGAAGCTCTCGCTGGTGCCGGGTCCGTCCTCGCCAGCCATGGGGCCCAGCTGCCTGCTGTGCTTGGCGGCGTCGGGCACCCAGAGGTCAACTTTGATCCGGGCCATGGACGCAATCTGCCGCAGCGTCAGCACCTCCCAGCAGTCGACTTCCTGACGAGATGGGGCTGCAGGGCTCGGGGTCGTGGTGGCCGCAGGGTCCGTCCGCAGCTTCCTGGTCTTGCGCTGCGCGAGGCAGAAGACGCGATCGTGCTCCAGGCCGCTGGGCAGCACCGTCGCCTCGGCCAGCTCGATGCCGCGGCAAGACTTGAGCGGGTAGATGTGCAGGCTGCGAATCCTGGGCGGTGACGGCCGGCCGGCGGCGTGACCGTTGCTGGCAGGCAGAGCAGCCGCCCATTGGTCGCGCAAGCTGCTCTCCTGGCGAGGGACGCCAATCTTGGAGTGCGTCTGGCCTAGCGCATCGGATCTCTCGACCGGGATGGGCGGGAAGATGATGAAGACGGGTATGGAAAAGATGACGAGGGTGATGAGGAACAGAAACACCGACGACACGTCCAGCAACGAGGCAACCTCGGCCAACCACGACGTCATTTGCGCCACAGTCTCTGGAGAGGAGGCTCAGTAGGAGTGGGAGAGGTGCGAGATGTCAAATATCGAGCTGGTCGAATAAAGGTACCGTTGAGACGACTTTCTGTTGACCTCGATATCGCGATGCTTGCGTACCGAGACAGAGTTATCACGTCAGAGGTTTTTTTTTGGCGCAAAGACATTGTTTGTTTCATGCTTGTATGAGCCCGCATCCGGGGGTTCGGGGGTCCACCAGCAGCAGCCTGGTATGCCACCAACAGGGCGCAGCAGACCCGGGGACGGCATCGGCATGGCGTCGGAGAATTAATCGTGACAGAAACCAGTTCTGGATAGACCAAAGCCGTGAAGCTCTGAGTGAAAATGTTTGTTCTTGGGGGCTTTTTGGGCTCTCACCACTCTTGGTGAGCCAACAACGGATAAAAGTGCCTATCGTTGGCGTCGGCCAGTTGCCCGAGACAGCTCCACCCTGTCTCAACGGCTCTCGCTCCAGTGCAGGAACCCATTGTCCTGACGAGATTTTTGTCTACCAAATTACGCGTATTCTGCATAGGCTACATAGGTAGACAAGACCTCTGAGTATATCAGACGCCGTTGCTGAAATGAGCAATCGTACTTGGCAATGTATACGACCGTAGAAAGAACAAGGGATTCACGCCAGTCATCTCATGACGGAAAGGGCGGGTAGGAACGCCACCTCACCAAATGGCAAGCAAGCCTCGCCAGACTCTCGGACTAGAAGACACGCAGGACTTTGCTCCGCCCGGGGTAGCTGGTGCGCCAACCGATTCGAGCATAGCATCGAAAATGCACGGAGCTTCGATGCAAAATGAAAGGTTGCCATATATCGCGCCGATCTTAAGCCTGCAAATAATGCCGCCCTGTTAGTGCATGGCGTCGCCCAGCAAGGATTCGACCAACGATGTCCGCAGAATGGTCTCAGTTGCTGGGCATGAAGCACCGGACTCTGGCCTTCCGCTGGCGTGGCCCCTCACCGAGCCAGCTGCCGTGGACAGACGTTGTTACGCTGCGAAAAAGGTTAAATATGGTGTTGCAGGCATGGCTGCCACTCGATTCCTGGTCGCCACCAATTGTTGTCCCCCCCTACGGATGCAACGCCACTAGCTGCTGAGTTTGACTCTGTTAGTGTTGCAAAATTGTACGCCCCTCGTTCCTTATCTAATCAAGGAGGCGGCTATAACGATAGCTTAAAACTA
>JARJRE010000137.1:0-87067 GCA_030783385.1 Akanthomyces dipterigenus | reverse complement strand
GCCTCGGCCCTCGCCAACGCCGCCGCCACGTTGCCGTCGGCCGGCGCCCACGGCGGCCTCAGCACGTGCGCCGTCCGGGGCCTCTCGAGGCGCCGCCCCGGAAACCCGTACAGGTACCACCGCCCGCGCGCGTCCGACTCCCAGAGCACGAGGCTGCCAATGTCGCCGACGAGCGCGGCGTGGTACTTGTTCCGCAGCACGGCGCGGGGCTCCCGGCACCGCAGCAGCTCGGCCATCTTGTAGTCGACGTAGTTGGCAAAGTAGCTTTCCCGGCACCAGGGATCCGGCACGGCCACGGGCGTGCCGTCGGCCCGGTACGCGAGGCCGTGCCAGTCGACGAGGACGTGGTCGATGACGTGGCGCGGGGCCGGGCGGAGGCGCGCCTCGATGACGACTGGCATGTTCCTGGCGCGCTTGCCGACGGGCCGGGCGCGGTCGAGCAGCTGCCGCGGGGCCGACTGCGCGAGCCGCCCGGTCGAGTACATGACGATGGCGACGACCAGGTTCCAGGTCAGCCGGCCGTACCACTGCTCGCCGGGAGGGCTGATGTCATTGTCATTGTTGTCTGTAAAGTGCCATTCTCTTGGCAGGAGGCCCGCGTCGGCGTGGTGCAGCACCCGGATGTTGATCTGCAGCTGATCCATCCGCGCGGGCTGATACGGGAAGCTCATCCATGTCGGGAACACGCCGTAGTGCTCCACGATCAGGAGGTCCAGCACGTAGGGTGCCTTTGAGCCTTGCCGTCTCTGCATGCGCTCGAGTGCCTGCAGCGTGTCCTGTCTGAGCAGGCGGCACGTGCCGCGCAGGCCGTTGCCGTGGATGCGGGTGTCTGGCGTCGCGGGAAGAAAGAGGTTTGTATCTGACGGCATGGCCTCGTCGAAGCAGTTCCAAACACGCAGCCGGTTCTTAATGAACTTTGGGGTAGGCCTGGGCAGCCTCCGGCGACCTTGGCGGACGACGTCGTCGACGATGATGTTGCGAATCTCCTGGGGAAGGCTCAAGATGTGCGGCTTCACGGGAGGAGGAGGAGGGGGAGGCGGCTGTGGTTGTTTTGTGCGCGCGGCGGCGGTACGAACAGCTTTGGGCTTCTTGTGGCGCATTTTGACAGTGTGCTGCGTACAAATCTGGGGATGTAAGTGTGTAAAGTGGTTGGACGAGACGAGGAGGGTGGAAGTTGTCTTTTCGACGAGGAGTCCAGCAACACGAAGGCATCAATGTAAAAAGACAAAAAAGAGTGTCATCTTCAAACTTAAATTTTGGGCTTAATTATACAGTGACTCATGCGCCGCAAAGCCGGGCGTAACTGGTGGCGCTCTGTTGGTCGCTGGTCACGACGGCGGCGCGATTTGCAAAGTCAACTTCAAGACTAGACCCGTCGAGACCAACAAGACGAGGTTCAAGCTTTTACTATCCATCACTAAACATACACCCATGAGTAGGGTTACGTGGCGTACACAAGACTGCCTTGCGCTGATCATCGAAAACCAACATGGTCACTGTCTAGCAGCTCACTCGTCGGAAGCAGAATGGGAGGCTGAGCTAGGCAAAGAGAGGAAATGCGGCATAAACTCCCAAAGCTGCTGCCCAAAGACACTCATTGGCAGAAATTTCTTCCATGGTGTTTCCCCGTATCCTTTGGCGAACCATTCTGGTGCACCAGGCGGTTGGCGTCTATCTGATGGCGGTGCGTGGAGTTTTCCTGTTTTCTCGCACCATGTAATTTCTCTTTGCCGCACCGGTACTATTAGTTATGAGGGCGAGCCCCGCGGGAGTCAAGGTTGGACCTGAGATGTGCGACATTCCCTGTCCAGCGTGCGCAGCCTCTGGAGAACAAGCGCAAGAGGCGGCTGCCGGGACCATCGCCGCGTTGACTGTGCTCGTAAATTGGGTATTTTATCTTGTTTTGCTTCTTTTGAAAAGAGTACCAAGGTGAGACAAGTCACTGACGGAAAGCGCTGCCTGTTTTCCGCGGAACAAACGAATCGTTGAACCCTTGCACAGGCCCCGGCTCATGCTCTCAGGCGGCTTACCACTTCTATCGCGTAACCACGGGAGCCTGACTTCTGGGACCGGGACTTGGGCGTGAGGCCGTAACGATAAATAAAGCACACAATTGAGACCCCGTGAAGATCAACTGCAAAAAGTCAAATCCCAAGATCCCTACCGGGTATCCTGGCTCGTAGTCGTACTGCGCTGGTGTCGAGTCAGCTTCACGCCAGGATTGCGGTACAAGTATTTGCCATTGAATAACCTTGCATACTTATAAAGTTGGCCCTTGTTTCTAACCCACATCCCTACATAGAATCATCGCCGTCGCTCAACTTAATGGCCATGTTGCTGCTGCCTACCCAGACCCTCACTGGCGTTCTTTGCATCTCGCTAGCCCTGTTTGGTCCATGTCTGCAAAGTCGCAGCCTAATTGTCAAGCCGATTTGATCTCACCTCTTCCCTTGTCCTCATATTCCAGCTTCCATAGACCTTACCCTAAACCCATTCAACTCTCTTCCTGGTCAATTGAAATCCAATATGCACAGCCCTGCAGACATCGTCCTCCGCGACGCCCGACCCGCCGACATTGACGCCATTGCGCGCATCGTCTGCAGCAGCCCCGACGCCGCCGCCGACTGGACGTACCCGGACCTGCGGCAGCGCGCAGACGATCTCCGCCCGCGCACGGTGCGTGCCTTTGCGAGGGTCATGAAGAACCGGCAGAACCTGCTGCGCGTCGCGGAGCGCGAGGGTGCGGTTGTCGGGTACTGCGCGTGGGTCAAGAGGCAAAAGGTGGGCGAGGAAGTTGTCGCCGTGGACTTGGCAGACGCTTGCGACGAGCAAGGTACGACACTTTTTCCCTTGTTCTGTTTTGCGACCCCCAGATGGTTTCTTTTCTTTCGTGTATGATTTCTGCCACCGTCTTATTGGGCGCTTTGCCGCTGAGCATAATCGACCTCGCGCCAACCCCCCGCCCACCTTTTACTTCACCCCCTCCAACATGAACTAACATCCTCACTAGCCCTCGACGCCGAGTCCCTCCGTCTGAGCGGCGACGGCCCCCTCCCCGAGTACTCGGCGCTCGTGGTTACGCACCCCACGCGCGCCCCCGCCATCGCCCGCCTCCGCGCCGCCCAGGCGCCCGAGCCGTGCCTCGCCGTGCCCAGCTACCAGCTCCTCGTCCTCGGCGTCGCGGAGCCGCTGCAGGGCCGGGGCATCGGCGGCGCGCTCGTCCGCGAGGGCCTCGCGCTCGGCGGCCAGCACGCGCTCCCCGTCTTCGTCACCGGCGAGGGCCGCGGGATGCGCGTCTACCGCCACATGGGCTTCCAGGTCCTCGAGGACACGTGGCACGGCTTCGACGCGGATGGGGAGTCGGTGCAGACGGAGGAGGACGCGAGCGAGGAAAAAGGAGGGCTGGAGGCGGCGCAGATGGTCTGGGTGCCGGACGGGCAGAGCGTGGTGGTCAAAGGGGTGGTGTATCACGGGAGGGAGATGGAGAGGACGAGTGAATAGAAGATGGATTGTTGGGGGCCCGTGGTGGAAAAGCTAGTATCTTGAGACAAGTAGTTGATCTGGGTGTGTGTGTTGGTGCTTCTTGGGCATGGTAGGCTTGGCCTCGACGCCTGTTTTATGAGGCATCATTCGACCCTGCAAGACGACACTTGCACCTCACTTGCTTCATCAACTCGTCAGCATATTTTACTTCGATTCATCGACAATAGCAAGCCTAGACTCGCGACTGGATGAAACTCCTTCGTCCCGATACATCAGAGGCATGCAAGCTGTCGCCAACTTCGAGGACAAGGTCGATCGAGTCTTATCGCTATCGATATCCCCCAGATCGGGCCACCAGCACACCCCCCTCCACACCAACCACGTAAGGCGATTGATAACGCCCCCCCTAGAAAAAAAAATTTAAACCAGAAAAGGGAACCGGCGCCCCGTCCGGAACCAGGGGACCCTACAGATTCCATGCGTGCCGTTGGAAAAAACTAATTAAAAAATGGCAAGCAGATGAATTAGATCGGCCAATGCTGGTTTCACCCCATTTGTAGGGCTGAGCGCGTGTGGTCGTACGTACCCACGAGCGTACCATCATCACCAGTCACAGATCGAGTCAAGTAGAGAATAAATTAAAATAGAATTGAAATCATGCCAGGTGGGTTGTGCCCCTGGCTCGCCGACTCCAAATTGGACCGGCCACGTGCGCCAAGTTGTATCTCATCCAATGCAGGAAAACCTAACAGACAAAAAAAAACAAAGCAGACATGGCTAGCCACAATCTGAAGCCTCCAGTCAATCGCATCTGCCAATCCAAGATCAAGAGACACGAGAACAGACGCCAAACATCCAACAAACCCAAAAAGTTCAGACAAAATCCAATGACAGAAACCAATGGCCTCTGGTTCGGCTCAATAACAGTGACAAAAGAAAACAAAACAAAACTAGAGTGGAGCGACGAGTGGTGTGGCAGGCGTCCTCCGGGTATCATATGTATCCCTAAATGCCGTCTGATATATCATGTTGTAATAAAGTCGAGTATTCATCAAATGTATATGTGTGGGTTGCGATCCGGCCCATAATGGCCGTGGGAGTCACTATCGCAATAAGAAGCATACTGGTGAAGCCCTGAATGCCAGATTCCGAGCGTGGTGCGTTTAGAGAAAGTGGCGCACCCAGTGGGCAGCGAGCCAGCCCACCTTGTCAAAAGCAGTCCAAAGTTTGGAGGCTTTGTTGACGTCAATCTTGCACGCTTGCTGGGCGTCTGTCTTGCGGAATTCCTTGCCGGTGCGGAGACATTGGAGACGGCGCTCGAAGATGCGACGCTTGCTGGTGAGGTAGGTGGCGCAGTCGAGTCGCAGGTTGGCGGCGAGAGAAATCTCGTCGGGATGCAAAAGATGAGCATGGGCATCGCCGCTCAGGTCGATAGGCTGGCCCTTCCAATCAATCTTGAGGGAATTGGGACGATCGGGAAGAGAATTGAGAGGAGGGCAGTAATCCTCAATCAGATGAAAGTCCTTGTCTTCGCGATTAGGAGCGACAACGCGGCGAGAGGGCTCTGGGGTGGCGCTAACGCGCTTGGCAGGTCTGGTGACGGCGCCGCCACTTGGAGATCCAGAACTGACACTATTGCGAGCAGGACGGGGCGCGGCCTGGGATTTGGAGACACGATCGCTTCGGCCTTTGGTAGTCTTGGCGGCAGGAACGGTTTTGGCTGGTAGGATGGGGTGATATCTCTGGGCAATGGCCTTGTTGTCAGCTCTGAGAAGAGCACGTTCCGTGTCTAGCCATCGCCTGGGATTGGCCAGAAAATGCTTCATAACCTGCGTCTTGAAAAGAAGGGCCAGTTCGTAGTCCTCGCGCTTGGGTGGGAGGACCTTGCCAAAGATGTTGGCAGGACGGGCGCGGAGATGGCGGTCAATGTTTTCCTGTGTTTTGCGAAATTCCAGCTCGATAGGAGCAAACAGAGGCGCTGGGAGAGGGCCGGCAGGCGACGATTCGTCGACAGGATAAAGAACGGGATCATTGACAACCTGATTAGGAGGCGTGACCAAGGCGTTTGCAGCAGGTTGGATAGTCTTGCTGTAGGGCGAGATTGGAGGAGACATGAGCAATGGGTCATGGGCCGGAATTGTCTTGCCATCAGAATCGGCTTCGTTGGCTGCATTGCCGTTCTGGTTGAAGTTATCGAGAATTGGTTCCGGGGGCGACATGAGATTGTTGATGTTGAACTTGGCAAGGTCCTTGGGCGGCGGGGGAGCCATCGGAGCGACGGGTCGCTCTCGTTGCATTGAGGTAGCCATCGGAAACGTATATCCAGTCCAGGGAATTGTGAATTGAAGGGATGAGACTTGGAAGAAGAGGAAGAAGAGAAAGAATTCGTCTAATGAGCTTGTCGAAAGTGGTGGAAGACAGGCAGTCAGAAGGCTGAAATAGGTTTGTCAGCTCGAGAACTCAATGTGCCTAGTGCAGGCAGTGTAGGCAGTGTCTGACATGTATGGGTGGCAAAGTGTAGCTGCGGCGGCGCAGACAATGCCCGGATTTATAGTCAAGGCCGAAGAAGAAAAAATTGTCGACTGGATGAGTCGGAGAAGAAGTGAATGGAGTAGAGTTGAATTTATTTGTCGCTGCTGTACTCTGTACAATTGAGAGTTTGATGGCCCTGCGCTCGCTGCGGCGCTTGTGGGCCAGGGCGGAGAGGCGTGAAGCAGTCGAGCCTATTGTTGACGGCGTGAATAGGCCTAAAGTAAATCGCCAGTCGATCAGACTGGAGCGGTGTCGTAAAAATCGAATGCAATCAGAGACGGTGAAGACGGGTTGATCATTGGGCGATTGGAGGCGAGAGTATTGTTGCGGGAGGACAATGTCGAGTTTATGTTGGGCGGAAGCGGTGATGGGATGGTATCTGGTCTTTGATGATGGTGAGCAAGGGCGAGACAAGGACAGGCGGGCGCTGGGTGGTACCTAAGTTATAGGGCGGCGGGGGGCTGCCAGAGCTTAAGAGGGTGTCTTTTGGAGGGGGCGTGTAAGGTGGTTCAGCGGGCTGGCTCAGCAGCTTCAGGCGGCAGCGGCGGCCCAAGATAGAGGCGGGCCTCAGCGGAGGATGCGCTGAAGAGCGCTGTTGGGTGGCTTGCCGTGCACCGTGGGAGGCACTGTGAAGACCAAGAGTCCGCTATAAGTGCCAGGTTGTAGGCCGTGTCCGCTTGTAACAGCGGTGGAGGTGGCGGAGTCGCTGGCCCTTTGGCACAGGGCAATGACTCTTTGGTCAGGCAACGCTGATGCGAGGTAGGTGCAGTGAATCCCAATCGGCGTCGTAATTGGTATTGGTCGAATGCGATGGGCCAGGCGGACGCGTAGGCAGGCCAGCAGGCAGGAAGAGGAAGCGCTGAAAATTCGTTGGGTGCCTTGGACAGCCTGGGCTGGTCTTTGGGGGTGTGTGGCGAGAAACACTTTCAGCACTGGTACACAGCTCTGGCTGAGATTAGACGGCTGCAATATCTGGCAGCGAGTCACGGTGATGCAGATAATAATGAAAGCAAATCAATTGCAGTTGCAAGAGGCAGATTTAGCAAGGCACATACGGTTGAATGCGCTCTGTTTGTTGGGCTAGGCTGGGCGGTTTGCGCACGAGCTGGGAGTACAAAGGAAGAACGCGAGACGCCTGTGACAGAAAGGTTTCTTGGAGCGCCCAGTAGAAAAGAACAGTGTTGCAAATTATAGTACACTGCATCTAGAATAAAGGGCGCGCGGAGAGGAAGAGGCGAAGCCTTACTTACTAGTAACAGCCACGGCGAGAGCAGAGGCAAGAGGAAGAGGCAGAGGAAGAGGCAGAGGAAGAGGCAGAGGAAGAGGCGGAGGAGGAGGCACAGGAGGACAGGCAAAGATGCCTTCCGAGGGGCGGATGATGCTGCAGACTACTTTTGGGAGGTGGGGCAGATGGAGTGGAGTAAGGAGGGGTGCGGCAGCAGATGACTCAATCGATAAGTAGCCTTTTGTCTTTGGTCAGGCAGCCCAGACTGGCGACCAGATGTGCGCGAGCGTTGGGAGATTCGGTGGCGATTGCGCAGGCGACCATACTGTTGGAAAGCGGAAAAGCAAGGAGCGAATCCTGCGAGCCCGTCTTGACGTGATTGAGGAGCCAACAAAGAGATTCCTCTCCCATACACCTACCAATCGTTCTTTGCCTGTTTGGCAGCTGGCAGCTGCCAAATGGTTGGCGGACCGGCAGCCCTCACCAGTGTCAGCATGTGCGATTGAGATACGGATACCATCCTGGCTGGCCCGTGTTTTACTGCGCACACGCCCCACTCACTTTTACGGGGCCACCCTCCAACAGACCAGTCAGCTGCCCTCACGACAGAGGTCATCAGGCACCCCTCTATGCCTGCACCAGCCTGATTCGCTGCTGCGTGCGCTTTATCGTGGCTGTAACTATAATAATTGTACAGTGAGCAGCATACTGTGCATTATCAATCCGATTTAAAAATAAAATAATGGCAGGCAAACATAGGCACTACCGGTACAGGTTGGCCCGGAGGAGAGACGCCGGAAGCAAGGACGGGTACGACAGACCTGCTGCACCCGTTGTGACAGATGCCTCTGCCTGTCGCCAGCCGCCTGTATTACAGTGCTACTACCCATGGCATCATTTACCCGTGTCCAATGCATGATTAATTTGCATAAAACAGAGGTTTGTATGCTAATTCTCACACTCGGCGTCTACTTCATCTATGCTGTCAATGGATACGTCGGCAAATGCAGCTGCTGTTGCGCGCGAAAATGGTAGTTATAAATTACTTACAAGCCAAGTGGGTTGCGGCCTCTTACAGTGGCCCTGGTGGCCCAACAGCGGACATCTACTGCAAACTTGGTGCCCTGTAAATCTGCCCTGTCAGCCCCATTCGGCCCTGTAACAGCACGCACATCGCGCTGGACCAGAGCACCACCTAGGCAACTCAATGTCTCGCTGAGCGGGCTGGCCTAGCCTGGCCTGTTTGCTGCACAGACATCACATCACCACTCTCCATCTTCAACAGCAGATACGCCTTGCGACACCATCACCATATTCCTACCACTTACAGACACAATTTGCATGTCATCTACAACAGTCTCACCCGTTACCAACCATTCAGATCACTCTGGCCAAACCACCGAATACTAAGCACCCATCACTACCCGCAGCTACCGCGTCTTGTCCTGCGTCGCTGGTACGCTATCCGCTTCGTGCCTGTCCATCCTGTACGCCATCATGGTCCATTCCGTACTGTATCAGACGGCTTCATCTCGACACTGTGCCCATCGGCCCTCAACAGCCAGACCGCCGCGGAGCAATTTACGCTAGTAGTCTGGCATGGCGGAGATGAGCTTGGTCAGTCCCCAGTTGAGGATACACAAGCAATGGCAAGAAATCTGGCCGCGGAAAAGCCCGACCAATTGCCATTGTCTGCGGTTATTCCCAGCAGAATGGGAATTAGCAAGCATGGTATCAGAGTGCTCTCGCGTCACAGCATCTCCGCGGTTGATGCTGAAGGCCAATTGCAGCCACGAGCAAACAAGAGCAAAATCGCCAGCGAAGCGGAATTTAAACAACAGATGATATTTAGCGACTTGCTCTAACGTTATTTCCATCTGGTTTCCAAAAAGACAAGCGCAGCGCCGCAGCGGTATTCCATATCATGCCTACCCACAGCTCTACGTACATCGCTGCCCAACGACCCTAACCTGGCTCCAGTCAGGCCCAATCTGCCAGTCACCACAAGTCACCAATCATCATCAGTTAAATACCCCATCACAACCACCGTCAACGTTTCACAAATCGCACCCCTCCTCATCGATTGGCGCTCTCTGCCTGGCCGAACTGCCACTCATCAGCTGTGGCGATGCGCCCGACGGACACGCTCGCCCCCAAACTGCCTACTCACAGTATCACCACTGGCGCCTTCACCACCTCACACGGTGCCGAGGGATTTAGAACCGCACCCAGGCAGATACGGTTGCCTGCTGCGATCACTTTGACTGGCTATGCTGCCTCGTTCTGCGCCAATTCACCAGCCAATGCCTCCCAGCACGCTGCAGTATCGCGCTGACCGACTCTACCTAGCCAATGCCTCTGCACCGACACGCCTGTTGCGATGTGTCGCATGCACTCAGCAAGTGACCGAGGCACAATCGCAATGTAATGTATCGAGTTGATGGGCAAGGTAAACAACCCCAGATGAATGCCAGATGCCGCCACAGACTGTGTGCAGCGTCCGAAATGATTGGCCAACAACACCCCATCCGACTTCCAGCGCGCAAGCCCCCTCTTAGGCCGTCCAAGGCGTCCTCGTGACCGCGTCATCTCCTCTGCCTCGCTCGTCACCGCTGCCTTGTGACAGCCGGCTAGAACTTGCTAGTGTTGGTTACATTACACGCCCTCCAATCCGCTGCAAACCGCTTCATTAATACTTGCTCGTTGCTATCTTTCTACTTGGACGCGTCCTGCTTAATAAGAGCACACAGCCGTGGCATGTGAGTCACAGGACAGCAACCAGGCAAGGCATCACTCCAGCATCAAATAGCCACGACACAGCCCTGTATCGCGCACATTAGAGCGGCACAGCGGGAGCTAATAATAAGGCAAAGAAGTGCGGCCATGGTTTGTACCAGTCCTGCTAAATATTGCCTAGCCGCCGGTTGAATGGCAGTGGATGGCTGAGCGGCGTTGCCAAGAGGAGGGGAAGAGACCGAGGGGCCACAGGAAGGAATCACGTCCCTTCCCTCGCTTCAGTCCCTCAGGGTCCCATTCTGCAATCCATGTTGAGGCTACTGCACGTCTTAAGTAGCGCTGGCGTTATCCATGACTCTGCAGCAGAGTGGGTGTGTTGCGCCGATGACCAGAGCAATCCCTGAGCATCAATAGAGGGGTAACTGGTCCAAGTCGCTACGAAATTGCACGCTGGAGGAGGGGCATATCGATAACACGAGTTGCGTCCAAGGTCGCGACAAGTGCGAGATTCGCACTATTTGGCGTGTCTGAGAACAGAATCTCGCTCATGAAGCGTCTGTGCTAGTCCTCGGGGCTCTCGCCAGTGCGTTGAATTATTGACGGAGACGGAGTACCAGGCACCCTTTACCCCAGCTGCCTAGTCAATGGAGCCCAAATGCCAGCTGAACTGCGACAGGTTGTGCAACGCTGCCGACGCGCCCGCCGTTCTATTCGTTGTCGCACCGCCGCAAATTAAAGGAGTGGCGCCAGTCCAGTCTCCAGTCTCCTCTCTTCCTCTCTTCCTCGTCCTCGTCTCCGTCACCAGCGGTGCTGTCGCTAGTTGGGGCATCACACAAACGTGGTTTAGCAATTGCGCCAGACGGTCCCTGCAGACTGGCAACCTGTATATCCATTGTCGAGATTCCAAGCCTCAAAAGATCTGTAGTTGTCTTTACAAAGCGCCAAATGCTATCAATTGGTCCATTAATGCAATGCGATCCAAGTTGTGCTGCGTAATTTTGGCCTGTTGCACAGCTGGGCGGCCTTGGGCGCTAACGCCGCGCCGTCCCGTCCCGTGAGGCGGACTTGGAGTCCTCAGCAGCGGGAGAGCTCGAGGATGCTCCGTAGCACGGGACAAACTCGTCACGGTCTGCGTCAATGCAAGCGGTGAGCACTACAAAGTCTCATCTCGACTAGATTTGAGCTTGTCAACATTGATGATGCGGCTACCCTTTCATGTGTCGCAGCAGGATTCGGCCTGCCTGCACAAAGGTGTCACTGTGCGTCTGGCAATCATGGACCTATGTTGAGGGAGCAGACATGGCAAGACAGTCAACCTCCATCTGCCCGGACTACAAATAGGTAACGCGGACCAGGGAATCCAGCGTGAAAGTCTACCAAGTACTATATCGCGTATGACTATGGAATCGATGAAGAGCAGACATTGAAAACACATAAACGACGCTGTTTTTCTAGGATTGACGCCGCCATGACTATTGGGCTGATGGATCTCGCCATCATGGCCACTGTTCGAATGGATCTCGCCAGAATGGACAAGCACTGGAACTTTTCCGGCTTTGAAGAAGCCGACGCTGCCGAGCCAATTGTCGCCATCTGCATTTGCGCTGACGGTTACCTAGTCGACGGTCAGAAGGTCGTACCGCGGCGCAACTCGGACCACGATGCCATATTCGACTCGGACGACGACGACCCTCCTAGCCAGACGGAAAGCACTAGCAACATCTCGGCAACGCTGCCCAACCACTGGGCCTTGCTGCTGGAGCTCCGGAATGGCGGCGGGCGCGCCGTCAGGCTCGAGATTGCGCCGGGCTGGCAGCCCACGCGGCCTGTCCGCGAAGCCACGGTGCTGGTGCGGTCGCTGACGGTCGAGAACCGCAGGCCCGAGTCGTCCATTGTCCGGACGCGGCGCTTTGCCGTGGTGTCGGAGGGCGACACGACGGTGCGGCAGGTGCTGGAGAGCATGTGCCATCAGCTGCGGCACCGCTACCTGTTTACAGAGAGCAGCGAGGGGTCGCGGTACTGGGTGTACGCGGTGGTGCAGGATCTGGAGGCGGCCGAGATTCTGCGCGAGGGCGTGGCGGACGAGGCGGAGAATGAGCTGAGCACTCGCTGGGAGAGCGGCGGTGTCAACAGTGGTCAAAGGAGGATCCGAAGGGGCATGTTTACGGAGTGGATTATACGCGGGGAGGAGAAGAGGGGGATATGGTTTTGAGTCTTTGGTTGGGGTTTTGCCTGGTCTATGAGAGCAGAGCGGAGGAAATTGTTGAGCTCTTTTATCAAGGGATTGGATTTGCTGCTGGTTCTACTGTGGTGTCGCGTGTAAGTGATGCGCACTCTTACGATTTGCATGGTTGGATTTGCAAGTTAGTCAACAGCCTAATCAATCCAAAATACATGCATCAGTGGACTGGGTCATCCCTCGCGAAACGGGCTGACAGACGTCTTCCGGCCGCTGCGCTACGCCCCAAAAGTCCATCTAGAAAGCGTAAGCATGTCACGGTTGGCAAGGACTGCGAGGACAATTAATAATTGACACCTTGCCCGGATTTAACGGAGCACAAAGCAAGAGCTTGGCCTTTTTTGTCATTAATCGGGCTGTGTCCTTGCCGAGTTTGTCCGCCAATTTGGCCAACCGAGGACAAACTCCGATGATGCCGCATGATTACGAGAGCGGTGCTGTTTTTTTTTTGTTTGTAGCGCTCCTTGGGGGCTGCGCCCATTATGCCCGGACAACTCCAGCGGCAAGACTGCACCAACATGAGACGGGGGCAGCGGGGTGACAAAACAGACCGCCGATATAGTCAATAGAGCTCGCTTTTTAGAACGGTAAATATTATACTATAATTAAGGTATCTCCTCAAAATTAAGGAGTCATATATAATATAGAGTAAAGGATTTTATAATATTTATTTTATATCTTAAAATGACCATTCGGGCATAAGACTAGCCGTTTCTCTATATTGCACAAATAATGCTACCAGCGGTCTGTTTTGTCACCCACTTGGGGGGACAATCGCGTGGTTGGCAGTCCGCACAGTGCAGCAGTTCATCGGACACGGGGCACGAGAGGAGAGCCGGCAAGATGATGTGCCCCCGGGGTGTGTTGTGTCTTTGCGCCCCCCCCCCCCCCTTCCGAGACAAAGAACAGAGAAAAAAAAGAAAAGACGACATCAGGTTAGGAATCAATCAGGCAATCCGAAACCCCCTCTCTGCGGGGACTAACGCCACGCCCACCACTTGGCGGTGAAATGCTACGTCGTGACAGTGACAGATGATGCGTCCCGTCGCCCGCCGGTCTTTCCATACCCACACCCCACGTTTTGTTCTTGCTCCTGCTACGGCTCTCCATCTATGAATTGTCTCGCCTGTGGTGGTGGTGGTGGTGGTGATGGTAGGATCAGCAAGTGGCGGTGGTTGGTGTCATCTGACGGGCTGCGCGAGCGCAAGAGCAGGGCTGGCGTTATCTGAGACATTCGAGGCAGCTGGACATTCTTTGTGCCGATGCAGATGCTGCACGTCCCCGGGGCGCTTTTTTTGGTTGTTGCTTGGAGGTTTGCAGAGCAGAGAGTTGCAGAGCAAAGAGACAAACATCGGTCTGCTTTGGCCGAGTGGGATCCATTGGCGCGGCATGTGCTAAAGAAGGTAAAGCTTGGTTTGGTGGTGAGCTTGCAACTCGTTACAAAGAGACGGAATACAGCCATTAAGCATGGATGTGTTGAAGAGCGACAACATAACGAGAAACGAGAACATGTGTGGGAAAGACTGGGTGACGCAACGGCGCCGGCTTGACTCGTTCTTTGACATTCCTGTCGCAAGTCATGGCCACAGCGCTGTTATTGGAGCGGCGATTATACACTCCAAGACCACTGCGGGTTCAAGATAATAGTTGAGCCGCAACTTTCTAGCAGCACTCCCATGTTCGGTACTAGGCGATCGACTGACTGCAGCAAAAGGTGCAACCAAGGTGGCCTTGGACGTAGCTCCCGGATACTTGATGTAAATGGTGCCATGATTGTCACACAGGCGATACGCCATGAGCCCCGGACTTGATTGGGCGGCTATCGCTGGCTGCAGATTCACTCTGTCGAGGAGTGCAACAGGTTGCCAACCAAAACGGAGGAAAAAAATTTTTTTAAAAAAAAAAAACGAAGTAGCATCACAGGATGGGAGAACGGAAGAGATGTTTGCATTCTTTCAAAACCACCGACAACAAGCCCAGCAGACCTGGAGCTTTGTTGGCGGAAGCTAGGGCCCGCTAGGTCCTTTCACTCTGGTCTTTTTTTGTATGCAGCAGTTAACGCGCAAGAATAAAGAAAAAAAAAATCTACGAAAGAGACATTCTTGAGCTTTTCAAGGGAATATACGTCATCTTTTCGCCTTCAGATGGCCATTATGCCCGCGGCGTCTGTCCACGGCGAAGGGGCCACTTACACGGACTCGAGACCCTAATGGGAGGATGCTCTTTGAGCCTTGCACAAGCGCCACCCAGTTGCGAAATATAAAGGTATAGCTAGGTCTGGCTAAATTATTATAGGGAGGAGCACAACTCCTGGGTGCAAAGAGGCAATGTGCAGGCGACTGCAGCGTGCAACTTGCGGTAATCACAAGCAGTCTTGGAGATACAAGGGATGTATAGCAGTCATTGTAATGCTTGCTTCTTTTTTAATTCAGATTTAAACTCAATTTATCAATCCATTGACTTGGTAATGCCCAAACTAGGCCGCGCCAGCTACTCTAGAGTATCGCGGTGTCACAGGACAGGCGTTTCTAAGCAGGAACACCAGATCAGGCTGCAAGACGAGACTTGCTCGCGCCAGATCGGCATGCCGCACATTCCATTGTCGGCTGCCATTGAGAACTTCCCTTGAAAGGAGGATCTATGCTTGTACCAAAACCCAAGAGAAAACATCCTCATGGCCCAGGTGAGGCATATTCAAACGCGCAGCAAGGCTGCAGAGGCCGTCAAGTGTGGCTCAGGAATGGCCACGCAACAATGGACTGTAGCCTGTCGGTGCATGTCAAGCATTACCACGGACCACGGCAGAGTCTGCACAAAATCTTCATCAATTTGACGTTTGCAGTATCGTCAAGGCTCTAGTATAGACTCGCTCTGTCGGACTTGGAGATGACTGCAGGGCGGAAACTGAGCAGGACGATGGCCTCGCATTTTCTGATCAGGGCAACTTGACCAGAGTAAGGATTGGCATAATAATGTAATGAGTCTTGAAGTTGCCAATGCCAAAGTATTTCTGTGACGCGGAAACAGTATAAAGAGGCAAGATTTCTCGCCGAGTTCCATTATCGCTCACACAATCCAACACACTTCAAGCAACTCTAAACTCGACCAATCTTTCTTGGGTACCCAACAGGGTCAACTTTACCAAGCTCGCTGTTGAGATTACAGCCATTACCTCTGCAACTTCCGGGGCCGTCCTGAAAACCCGCCTCGCCCATGACAAGGTGGTCGAACCGCGCTCGAAGCCAGACTGTGACGGTAACGGCCGCAACCAATACCCAGAGAACCGAGCGTGAATAGCTCAGGATGTTGTGAATGACGAAGCTGATGACGTGCCGAGGGCGAGCGAGGCACGCTTCTAGGGTAGAGCGGCAACCACAACTCCCAGATACAGTCTCGGGGTCCGTCGCTTCCCTAATGAGGTCTTGGTCATGTGCTGCCGCGTAATTGATCATCATACAGACCGGATGAAAGCAGGTAAGAAGAGGGTTGAGAATACGAGCTCAGGTAAAATAAAAGCAAAGTACAATTCATCCGATACTCGCATGGCTTTCGTGCCAGGCTGCAGGCACTCACTATCCAGCAATCTGGACACGGTGTGGTGGGCGGGTGTAACTCCCGAGCTTTGTTGAACACTATAAAAATCTGCGCTGCGTCGAGATGGTTCCGACTCCGGCAGCAAATCGACGCACAAAGCGCTGTGGGCTCTCTGTGGTACGTATACAAAGACTTGCGTCGTTGTGATTCACAGATTCGGGAGCTGCCTCGTAGCGCAATACGTGTGCAAGTGTAAACAAGGCGCCAACCGGCATTGGATATCTTTTTAAAAAGTTGCTTTTTATGGTGTATACTGTAGCCCGTCCGACAAGACTGCTACAGTATGCGTTTGCAATCATTTGCTCATCAACATTCCGAGATCCTTTATTCAGTCATTGTCTCAATCGCACCCTCAGCACAAGTTCAAGATTTGCCCCCTGTCGAGCCCTTTGTTTCGATAACATCGCCGTTGCCAATATGCTACCGTTTTATCGAGCAAAGAAAGAACTGGACGAGGTTGCCGACACCTTTGACTACTTGACCATTGCCCTGGACGGCGCGAAATGCTCGTACAGGGACGGTGAGCTCGTGCAGCTGTACTCGAGCATCCGCGAGCTGGAGCGAAAAGCAAGTCTCTCGCTGTCCTTGCTGCGGCCGGACAGGCCCATGGGCCGAGATGACAGGGAGACCAACCTGCGCGCCGACCACCTCCTGCAGGAGACGGTCAAGCCGGCCGTGAGACACATCATGGCCGGCACCCTGGAGCAGTCGGTCCTGCGCGACAACATGCTGGCCATCTTCAAGGGCATGCTGCCGGAGAAGCAGTGGCAGTGCACGACGGTCGAGTTTCAGCGCCGAGTCAGGCTGTGCGAAGAGCTGCGCGACTGCAGGCCTTCGACGGTGATGGCGTGGTCGGCGGCGTTTCCCGTGGAGGAGTGGCCCAAGATGAGTTCGGCGCTCTTCTTGGCCCTGCTCGAGCGTGTCGAGCGGCATGTCTTTGTTGGAAAGATATCGGATCAGATATGCACCATACTGACTGGTCTAGGACAGGAGGCTCCTCTGAATGAGAGTGAGCATTATATAAGCTTTTTCATGTGCAAGTACCAAGACGAACCTATACAGTACGCAGCTAACTTTTGAAAGGGGCTACTGTTCTTCAAGCATCTTGAGAAACATGTTGGACCGCGAGGCTGGAACCAAAGATGGCTTGGCCCGGGCTCGGTTGAAGTGCTTATCTGGCTCTGCCCATGAGCGTATTTGAGACTAGGTCAATTATTAACATGACCAAGGACTCGACCATCTCTCTGTTTTTTTTTGGGTAGAGATAACTCAATCACACTATCAGTAGCGAAAGACTGCATAGTCGATACTAAATCTGCTACAATCGTCGTATCAGACATTGCCATCGTAGGGATTGTAAGGCGTGGTGAACATGGTAGAGTCGCAACACTGAGGCATGTGGTCAATTCCTGTTCACTAGCCCGATACTGTAAAGGGTAGCATGATTCAATAGCAAATTATTCCCAGAAACAACAAGTTATTCCTTCAGCGGCAGAGAAGGGGCCTTTCATGGCCTTGGTTTATTTCGACATGACCGCGGTTGAGACGACTCTGTCTAGACCCGGACAACTGCAATCTAACGATGACCAAAGGACTGGGCAGGTGGGTAGTTGTCACACATGGCATAAAAAGCAAATAGTAGCAAACAAAAACACCCAACACGCATGCTGCTGCTCTCGCAGCAAGGCGCTCTTACGATAAGGAAGGCCTGTTGTGATGGTATCTGTGGTACTAACGGGTGTAATGCTACCGGCGCAATGGACAGTTCCATTGCGCTGTACGTGATACGACACATGTAACTACAGCCTCAACTCGCGTGCCTCGACAGGCTGAGCTACACCGAGTAAATCTTGGGTGCTCAACAGAATACGGATCGAATAGCCACCAGGCACTAGGCGCTTGTGCAGCACCGGATCTCCGGGTTCAACTTTACGATTCAAGCATGAGCCGTGCTGCGCGAGAGACATACGAGGATCGGGTGATTGGGACGACCCAGCATGATTTCTATATAAACCTCCAGGTTTCCGGCCGAGGTGAGTCGTGGCTCTGTCCATAAGAAACCAACCGGACTGCAGTTCACATCCATCATAGTTACTCCTTTCAATTTCCACTGACCAGTCCATCCCAGCTTCAAGCCCTCTAACCCAATCAATACCTAGTCATCTCCCAGCATCATGGACGCACCTACACAGATGGCGTACCGGTCGCTCATGCGAGAAGTCCACCTCCTCGGCGACAAGTTTGAGCAGCTCCGCCCGTACATACACGGCGCGCTGCAGTTCCCGCGCGAGCAAGTCTTCAGCGTGTGGCGCGCCCTCACCGCGCTCGCCCTCCCCGTCCACGCGGCGCAGTCGCAGCTCCTCGCCGAGGCCGTCACGCGGGACGGCGCCACGCTCGGGGCGCTCGACGCCCTGCACGCGACGGGCTTCGTGCCGGAGCTCGGCCGCGTCCACACGGCCGACATGGCAGAGGCCGTCCTGATGGAGAACCTGGTCGTCATCTTTGTCCTCAACGGGCAGCTGCCGGAGGAGACGGACGCGGATGATGCGGGCGCGCGGTATGCGCCGCAAATGTGCGAGACGCTGCGGAGCGCGCACCCGGCTGCGCTGATTGCGTGGGCGCTGTATTTCCATGCAAGTTCCTGGACGAGAATGTCGAATCGTTTGTTTACGGCGTTTTTTAGCAGCATCAAGGATAGTATTGCGTGTGACAGTCTGCCAGACGAGGTATACGCCAGTTTGTCGCGTCTGGGTGCCAAGTATCCGCTACAGGGGAACTTGACCTTTATGAACTGGCTGCAAAGTAGGTGGTGCTGCCAATCTGAGAAGGAATGTTTGCTAATTATTTCATAGTGGTAGGAAGACGCCGTGACGGAGTTCAAAGTTGAATCTGGCAGGGCAGTTGGGTGCGGGCGAGACTCTTGTTGGTACATTACTACTATTCTCCAGCTACCTCGTGAATATATACATCCTTTCTCATCTTCTACTGCCAAAAGTTCTGTAAAACTTCATCGTCTGCAATCATGCGCAAGGTTTACGTCAGTGTACACGGCCGGCAGTGGTGTCTCGGGCTAATTCGTTGAAGTTCTATATACAAGGCCACGGTAGACTTTGGCTAGGACTGCTGTAAACGTGGCCATGGTCAATCCTTGTCTGGAGATGGGATGAAATCTTTCTTCTCTATTGCAGCGCAGTTGGTGTGCGTATCGTGCAGCGCATCTAGTAGTGTGAGATTTAAGCGGACAAGAATCTGTGTGACGGCGCTGGAGCAAGGACGAGTGAACAACAGCAGTAAATGAGAATTCAAGGGCAATTAATTTCTGTCCATGATTCAAACAAGCAGGAATCGCCCAAGCCATCTATCCATGTGCAGTTTCCACTGGTGACGTCGTTGAGTGTCACCTAGTCCTGCAGAAGCTCTCCGGCATCAAGCCGTTCATGCGGTAACCAGCCCTTGCCCCTCGCATGGACAAAATCAGACAGGTCGAGGAGAATGGAGTTGGTCCAGTCGGCCGACCTGCACCAGAGGGAGTGGCCGAAGCCCGTCTCCTCCAAAAAATCGAGCTTTTGCTGGACAGTCTCCACGACATTGTCCCCCTCCTCTATGAATTCGTATACAATCACGGTATACACGGCGCTGAGACTAAACGTTCGCTCCGTCTTGCCAACCCGAAGCGGCGAGGGAAGGAGATGGGGAGGTATCCGCGCGGCAATCTCTCGGCTACTGAGCTTCAGCCAGCCGTAGCACTTTCGGAACCTCGGCATCGATGTTATTTCATACTGCTCGAGAGGATTCGTCTGGGGTGTCGCTTCTGACCAGCGCGCTGCTCGTCGCAGAAAGTCCGCAGGTTATAACGCGCTTCCTTTTGGTCCCGTGGCTTAGGAAGCAAGAGTATAGGGCCGCGCGATGCATTCTCAGGCGACAGTGCTTCTTGCATCTGCCGCAGAATGGCGTTGTTCTGGCCCTCTCTTTGAGCACTGTAGTAGTGGTCGGCCTCAGGCGGCTCTCAATCCCAAAACTAGCAATTATCGCACCATTTTCAGCCTCCAAGGAATTTATTCGCAATTGTTTAATCTTTTACCAATTTCATGACGAATGGGCCTTCACTAAGGCCCTTGAAGTCAATTTTCCAGTTGTAGCCATCCACGCCCCAATCATAGCGGCCATCACCTTCATCAGGATCGGGTATAACGGGACCAACGAAAGATAGATACTGAAACTTGAAGGGACACCTGCGGAGGCGAGGATTGTTAAAGTCTCGTGCGCGGCAGAGTGGTGTATTCTCACTGGTCATTAGTCTATCGTCAAGAAAAGGTCGTCGCATGGCGATGAGCCGCCGTTGGTCGTGTACTCGCAAGGCTCTCGCCGTGCGCTCAGCACACTCTTGGGCAGCTTGCTCGTAAGCTTTCGCTTGACTGTTTCCTGTACTCGTCATTATTGCGGATGATGCTGGTCCAGACGTCACATGTGCATCGCCCGTGAAGAGAAGCACACGAGACAAGTATTACGGACAAATCGAATGGAAAATTTCTTAATAATATTGTGTGCGTGTTTCCTTTTTCTCTCGACGGTCAGCTGCAGACAGTGTCTACACGGCAACATTCATCACCGTCGTACAGCCAGCGCCACACAATACACAGGCGCTAATTTCTCAAGTACCAGGGAGTACAACACTCTCGGTCAAGGAAGTTGCCCAAGATACGCCCAGGTTAATCTTTGTCGCATGCTCAGTCCTGCGAGCGCCAGACTCTAATGGGTCTGTCCATGCCATACACCAGCTACTGTGGTCGGCTCGCGGAGCTGGTGGCGGGCTACACAGCTTACTGCCTCATGCGAATACGGCACGGACTTTCTAAGGAGTCATCGCTTTTTCAGACTTTGTAGTGTTCTTTTTGCGCTGTAGAGCACAGTCATCTTGACATTTGAGCCTATAGACTGGTTTCGTGAGCTCATTTAGTGGCAGTATGCACACTAAGGAACTATATTATAAAGCCATGCATGCACAAGTCTAATCAATGAACTGTGTTGACCATTGATCCAAAAAGAATGATGAAAACAATCAGAAATGATTATTCATCAAACGAGCCCAACGCAGGTCGTATTGAAGGATTCTCTAGGCTGACTCTGTGCTAGAAGCCACCACGAGTCCTTTCTCGATGTGCCTCCTACTTGTGGTTCCGCTTAGCTACCTTTTTAGGTCTCATTTCACTCTTATACAGGGCGAAGAACTCGGTAGGCTCCGTCGGGTGCTCTCCCGTCACATCGTGAAAGGCGGTGGTTGAGATGTAATTTGTCTTGCCCTCCCGGACTAGGCTGTAGTACTCGAGAAGATATTGCTGCTCCGAGGCATCAATGTCGCTTTCAGACTTGAGGACGCGCTTCGCTTCAGCCCTGTCAATTCAGTGAGTAAAATATCATACCGTCGATGAATACCAATACATACTCTGAAATGTTCTCGAATTTCATGTCGGCGCCAAGCGCCTTGCTGGCTGCCGCTGCGAGCTCCTCGCCTGCACATAGCATCGGGCCTGTCATTGTGAGAATGGGGTGAAAAGTGGTGGTAGACGGGGTCCGGCTTACCTGTAACGACCATCATCTGTCCGCGATGGCGATCATCAAAACCGTGCTTGCCGGTTCCGGTCAGAACATGGCCGGCAACATTGGCGACGTCCTAGATCCTGAGATGAGCATGCTACAACAGGCAAAAAAATGAGAGGGAATCAGTATCACATACGCCCAGAGCAACCGGAGCAAATTTATGGTTTTCGCCAATAGGCAGCGCAAGCGTAGACTCTTCCTTGATAATTTTTTCGTAAAGCAAGAGATTCTCCGCGTAAAACCCGGCGCTGTAGGAAATTTGTCAATACATCGGATTCATCACAGACTACTGTGTGTAGTCAAGGTGCTTGCTTACCGAATGACACAAGGTGAGCCGCCCGTCAGCGTGCTGGCGTCGCCTTTGCTCTGCAGCACAAGCGTCTCCAGGTCGATAAACTCGCGAAGACGTGGCTGCTTCTCGGCAGTTGCGTAGTCGCACCCGGCGCTGCTAATAAGCAAGACGTTGGGGATCTCTGCCTTTTTGGCCGCCTCGACCAGCTCGCGGCAGATATCGTACTTGTCCTGGTGCGCGGGCGGCACGAGGCAGATGGTATCGCACCCGGTGCTCTTCAGGGCCTTGACCATTTCGCGGACGCGGCCAGGCTTGTGCTGCACGACTTCCGCACCCATCGACTGCAGCTCCTGCGCCCTTTCTGCGTCGGCATTCAGCGCAAGGCCGACAACGGCTGCGACCTTTCGCGAAAAGTCTCTGTGCTGCAGGATGAGCTCCGCGATTGCAAAGCCGGTGTGGCCGTCGACAGCCGTGATGCAGATTTTGCGCGGCATTGTCCTGATATATTTTGGAAAGATTACCCCTGTAGGAATTGCTGTGACTTTGGTACACTATAAGGACCACGCAAATCGGAATGGTGCTGGTTAAGTCGGCCAAGTTGTATTGTCTGCAGTTGCATCGAGGGAGGACACCGCTGGCACAGAATCTGGGGTAGATAAAGCTAATTTAAACGATAGATAACTCTATCTCAATCGTCCAAAGTTGTACGTGGTCACATCATCGATTTCTTGTACACAAGCATACTTATCACGACTGCATCATCATGACGGGCTTACACTCGACTTGGGGTACGCCGAATCTGCGACACGCTCGTAATATGCGACTCACTATGATGTATGCGAGACTGAAGCGAGGATTGTTCGAAAGCATGCTACTTACAAGGAGAGCGATACTCTTCAAGAACTCTCCCATTGTCATGGCAGGGTGGGAGCACAAGCAATACTGGCGCCAGTAACAACGAATAGCCAGCCCTAGTGTAGCAGCGAAACCAAGTGAATGCCCACGCGCGGTTGAGCGTCCACTACCACCGTTATAAACACCGTCCCATGTATTGAAAAGGCAATGATTCTCGCTGGAGCGTCTGTCAATATATGTGGACAGCACGCTGATAACGTCAAACGAGGGCTGATGCATGTCATCTTACACGCGGCAATTATCAGCAAGTATGACTATTGACGCACCAAAAGAATTTGAAAAAAAAAGAAGAAAAAAACTCAAATCCTCCAGCTCCGTCTTGTGTATTGCTATATCAGCCCTGGTCAGAATGAGCATTGCACTGCGGAGGCCTTTGCGGGTAGCTGCTGTCAGATGGCGACATTTGGCGCGATGCTCTGGGCGGTCTAATAAAACGATGGACCGCGAGGATCGTTGTTCCAAGAATCATGTTATTCATGTTTGCCATTGACCTGTACATATGAAGCCGTGTAAACGATGAGTCCCGACTCTCGAGATCGGAGGTCCCCCGTCCACGCGTCAGAAACCAACTTCCCAATTGAATTCATCTACACCGCCATCTGCCTTTTTCAAAACAAGACTTCATGATTCTTTACCATCAAAGATAATTAAACGACATCACCACGTATAGACACTAGCAAAGACGGCGCTGCTTGAAGCTCCGGCGACTGCAGTCCGGTAGGTTGCCGTCGGCTACAAGGGCGTTCTCGACAAACGGCTGTTTCAGCATTCTTAAATCATTCGCCTCCTTTGCACGAATCAAACGCCCATAATTTAACTTGAACTGTAAATTTCTTTTCATCTCTTTGCAGCTGCAAGCAAGCATCAAGTTTTGTCGCGCTGTCAATCATGCTCGAGCCCGTCTTCCGCATGTTCAGGCTTCTTCTTCTCATGCTCAACGCGAATGTAGCGAGCAACCAGTTCTAGCTTTGTACTTGCACACTAGCTGTTTCTCTTTTCACCTCAAGACTTCAGATTTCTTCAGGATTCTTAAATCGAGGGGGAGAAAACACTCTCCAGATTACATTGGTACACGAAGCGCTGTACTAGCCATGCTCGCCTGAGCAGCGTGGTCATGGACTTTAGAGCAGAGTCTATAGCAAGCCATATCAAAGATCCTAAACGTAGAGTCTCAGACAGGCAGCGCCACCTTATCACCACGGCTCGGGCCAACGAGTTGATGATTGTCGGTAATCCTTCCGCTGCATCTGCACAGGTTGCAAAGCAAGTTGATTCATACCATACTGCACAAAACTCGACACATTGGCGCTCCCAACTTGAGCGTGCGCGAGTTCGCAATCTGTGTTTATGCTATTCCAGCTGTCTAAAATCGTTGCATGCATCTCAACTAACAACCGTATACATCATTGGACTCGAAAAAGGTAGCCAACACCCAGCCGCCAGCCTAACTATCGTTACACAAATCATTCATCAGACTCGGCGGCTACGCAGTACGCTGACCAAAACCGAGCCATGTAATACGCAAAACCCGTTCCATCACTAATCCAGCCAAGTGCGTGACTGGTGTTTGATATCTGCAGCGCCTGATAATTGAGGAACAAAAAGAGACGCCGCACTTTCTTCAATGACATCTCTCCCGTTGTGCCACTACCCTCGGCGGCTCATCGCTTCTTTCCTCTCATTTCTCATCCATTCTTCTCTCTCCATTGTTCATATATTAAGTAGCCGTAACGCGTGCTTATTGAACGTCAGGCCTTTAACAGCACTACAGCCGCCTGGCGTTACGCCCACCGTAGTTCAACTATCGGCCGCCTCTAGGCATCATAACATCACTGCGGCGCGCAAGGTCAAACAGGGCATTTTCCTTCATTCACCAATATCAAACATTCATTCCAACTCCAAAGGCTGGCCCCACATATCCCATGCCTCCATAGCCAACACGTCTGCGGAAGCAGGATGCGATGCACATGCAACGTCAAACTCGTCAGTCCGCTTCCGCCACTATACTTCAACACCACAGCGCTATCCAAAAACAATTGCTGCCGGTAGCAAATTCCGAGTCCCCTTAAACAATTATATCCAAAAGCCTCCAACTTGTACCGTGCCTTTATCTCCAGTCCATCGTCTCGCCTGGCGGAGCAATTCGTCGTCGCACACTCTTCAGTCAGCTGGCAAACCTTACCCGGCGAGCGGCCACGTGCCGCCTGTCCCAGCGATGAACCACCTCCCACGCTTCAAGAACTACATCTTTCATATTAGCCTAGTTTCTGCCCGGCATTGTAAGACATCACGCTTCTCACATTCAAAAAACGCGGTAGTGGCATACTCCCCTCTCCCGGCGTGCAACAATTCGCACGCCGCTCTCATGAGGTGGTCCGGCAGAGCGTCATTGAACGTCAGCCGTCCCATCTTTTCCACAAGAGCATCGAGTCCGTGAATGGGCAGACCCTGCCACTCATCCGCCTCAAACGCCAGCGCCCACAGTATCACGGTAAGCGGAGCCGCGCAGCGCAACGTGTAGCGCTTTCGGCCCAGTTGCACATCATCGGGCGGTCCTCGGGGGAATATGAGATTCAGGTTATCTCGAAATCGCAACATGTTTTGATTCGTAGACGCCAGTGTTCGCAGCGTAGGCAGGATCCGGTTCGTGTGCATCTGCACGGCAATTTCATCGCCGAGTGTCGACTGGGCGTGTCCCAAGCCCCAGCTCAGGTCCTGCAAGTTTCCATAGTCGCAGAATCCGGCAATGACCATGAGGTCGTCAAACCAGAGTCTTCTGATTGCTTCGGCAGTCTCCAAGAATCTGCTCTGTACAACGGGGTCGTCCATGGCTGTCGTGCGTGCCACACGGTCAATTTGGCCAGAATATGCTGCTATGTAAGCGACAGGTTTTGAAAAGGTGAGATTGAAAGTCGGTGCATGGCTAATCAACATGGTCGAACAAGCGTACATAGGAAGGGGAGCGAGTCTTTATAATTCCAATCTTGACCCGTCTTCTCGCTCACCGTTCCACACGCGCCGACCCGACGAGGCAGGCGCTTGTGATGTCAGACGTAGCTTCTGTTGGCTGAAGCAGTGTCGCACTATTTTTGACAACACTTTTGTACTGCTTTTCCCATATAGTTGTATGTATTGCTTTGTTTCTCTTGCATGTACGACAATGTGCGACATGCGGGTATTTTTACTGTGTAACTCAAAGGTCATCATTTACGTAAAGTCGTAAAGCATGAGGCTGTCCCTCCCGTTGCTCGCCTCCTTGAGCACCAGTACCACTTCGTCGTCAAATCCCACCATATTGCGCTGTCCGTCACCCAAGTCCGTCTTGGCCGGCGTCCACAGGCCTCTTCCCTCTCTTCCGTCATCCACTGACAACCCGCTCTCGGCTTCCTGCGGTCGCGGTCTGACTGCGACGCTGCGGGAGCTGGGTCGACCTTCCAACTCCCAGAGGCGGATCTCATCGCCGCGCGTGCTCACACTGACTGCTTTGCCGCGTGGTGTAATTTCGGCGTCAGATATGCTAGAGGTATGACCCCACAACCGAATGCCGGACGAGATGGTGAGTGATGTGCTGGTGGATGTGCACAGGTGAAGGACCAGTGTGTTATCCGGTAGTGTAGCTAGTAGATACGGGTGACTGTATCGTAGCTTGGTAGGGCCAGGTTCGTCGTCGGGACTGCCGAGGCGATTTAGACGTGGCTGCTGGGGAGAAGAAGGGGGCGATGAGTAGCCAGATCGCATTTGTGTAGGCAGCGACGAAGCGACGCGCGAAGTGAGTGCACCTGATGGGCGGATATCGAGGTCCTGGATGCCGATGGACCATCCGCCAACACCATTAAATGTGTATGCAATGGATGCGACGACGGACGACGCATTTTTCCGCAAGGACAGGGCGAGTGGCCCTTGCGTGCTATGTGATTTGAGTGATGTCAGGAGATATGGCGGTGGTAGTGTGGCATGTTTATCGTCTGCATCTTGTGGTGATTGTGTATATGCTTCCCGTGCAGATTCGTTGTCGGTGTCGTCGCCAGGGTCAAAGGCGCTGTCGGTAGATGGGTTGTTAAATGTATAAAGTGCGATGAAGCCAAGCTGTGTGGCTGTCAGTAAGTATGGATATCCGTAGGCGATGGCGAGCAGGCCGCCCAGGAAGCTTTTTTCTTGACGGCAGAGTAGGCGTAGAGTGTTTCGGTGGGCATCGAGGCGCCAGACTCCAGAGGTGCCGTCTTCGAACCCGACAGCGACATCTACTTGGCCCCTGCCGAGTCGGGAGTCGTCAACTGCCAGACAGCTTGGTCGCAGTCGTGTTGCGTGATTGAGGTCTAGTGGCGCCTGTGCGATGGCTTGTCTCGTGCGCAGATCCCAAGCGCGCAGCCCCGATACGGAGTCTGCTGTGACGGCGATACCCTCGACAACTTTGATGAGCGTTTGCCATTCAGGTGGCGCGACGACAACCGTCTTTTCCTTGTTAGCGTGCACGTCAAAGTTTTCGACAGCACAGCGTCCTCGCGCCCAGTTATGGCGCAGACGGTACTGCTTCTTCCAGTCGACCCAGTCCACGACCTGCTCCTGGCTGGCGTTCCAGCGCTTGGTTGACGCCGGCTTCCTCCAGGCCAAGGCGCCATTGGCAGTATCGGCGCCGGAAGCGATAACCTTGTATAAAGAGTGCAGGTTCATGGAGCTCCGTGCCTTTCTGAAACCCGGTATGCGGTGGGCGCGAGGAAGCACGAAGCGGCGATAGTAGTGTGGGCGCCAGAGCTGGGAGTCGGAGGCGATGGCGCGGAAACGTTTGGAGACGAGTTCCATGTCGATAAGGGAGCTCTCCGTCATGTAGGAGAATATTCGGACGAGTACCTCATCGGAAACTCGAGAAATAAAATCTTTGGAAGGGTGTGTCGGTGTCGTGGTTGTGCCGGACGCATCGCGGGCTCGGTGTCGCTTGGCTGGCGCAGCCTTGGCCATATCGAGCGACAGCCGTCGTTTAGTCGGCGGCATCGCGAGTGTAGGAGCACAGCCTGCAAAGCAGGTGTGTGTGCTTGTTGGAAAACCGCAAATCGTGGGAGACGTAGCAAAGAAGGTCGGTATGGGTGTAGGTAGTTAGCGGCAGTGGCGGCGGGCAGTCTTTTGTTCCCCGCGAACGACGACACTGGCAGGGCTCGGTTGGGCCCGTTGTCATCGATTCTGTGGGCGACGCTCTTGGCCAGAGACAGTGGCTCAACACTGCAGGGACCCCTGTACCTAGGAGGTACTACGGTATACTACCAAAGGCACAGTTCCTGGGCTGCCGTCCCCTAAAAACAGTGGGCTGCTCCCTGTGGTCACTGGCTCATCCACTGTAACACGCTGCTATAACTCCGCAACTTCCAGACAGGAAATCTCCCCGCTACACCTTCACGTTGAGTCTCCTACGGTCCTAGTTACCTGTTTACAACTTCAACCCTCCAATGGAGACACCTTATGTACCCCCCAGAATCAAGCCGCAGTTACTGTATCAGCCATTCCGCTGCGACATGTCATCTCCGGGGCCTCGACTCTTCAGACCATGGCACCGAATAGATCAGACGAAAGGCCCCCAGAGACACGGCACGCAGACCGCGGCCTCGTCCACGGCAGTTGGTTAGTCTCACAACATCGCCGGTCCGGGAAACAAAAAGTCCCGCTTCGTGAAAGAACGAGAAAAGAAACACCGACGCCACAGCCGCTCGGTCCCTGTATCTGTCAGGCTGCCGGTGTCAGCGCCTTGCCGGTGTCAGCGCCTGGCCGTTGGCAGTTGGCACTTTGCTTTTTCCATATTAAGAGACATGATTCATATAAAGTGGCGCTAATACGTACGCCGTTGTCCCGTTCAGGCCGTTCGATGCCTCTTTTGCCAGCAGCTCGACATTGATCGCTTTGCTCATCAGCTCGCAGACGAATCGCCAATCTCGTGCCCAAACGGCGGCAGAGTGGCACAGTTGGTTTATTGCCAATGCTGCAGTATCTCAGGGGTACATTAGCACATCACGGCTCAAGATCCGAGGCTTCTTGTTTGCTTCTGCAAGTTGTGATGGCTGACTGTGGTGGCTTCGGCAAGCCCGCACCCGGCAGATGAGGCAGCTCAGACATGGCGACCTGTCGCATAAACACGCGTTCACCTGCGTAGCTGCCGTACTTGTCCCCTAAAATTGACAGACAGGCGTGAAGCTAGACTACAGGCGCTCGACTTGTCGCATCCACATGACGTGTCTGTCGGAAACTTCAGACAAGATGCCCGCACATCCTACCAGGGTAGACACAAAGTACCAACGAGATGGCAGAGAGCCCGAGTCCGGCCCGACATTCCTGTTTTCCGCGGTCCAGAGTGTCTATGGGAGAGCCAACACGATGCGGCCGATATTTCTAGTAGGGCGTAGCCTTACGAGGACCGCTACCCTACAGCGTTTACCGCAACTCACCCAGATAGGTAATTTCGCCGCACAAGAAATTATACACATCACGGCTGCAGACAAAGTCTCGGAGAATCAAGGTGGTTACGTAGTAGTCAATTGCACTAGAATTAGTTGTTGATATGTGAGAAAAATGCTGCCGCTCGCTCTGTACAGCTGCCAATTGATCAGCCATAACACCAACAGCCTTGGTGGAACCTCGGAACAATCTTTCGGCGTGCTGTGGCTCGTTTGTGAAAAGCCCAACATGACTAAAATTGCAAACGCGTTGTGCGCGAGAATCAGAAATCTGTATTCAACAATGAACAAATCGACAAATTTACAACGGAGCAAAGAAGAGTCAATTTCATCATCGGACCAACACTCAGCACCTGATAGTCTCATCGACACGCAGACTGGAAGAAAATACTGGGAAAATGCGGAAGCAAGCACTGATGGCATGCTAGGCGGCATCCCGACCTTCCAAGCTTACAGCCACATTTCACGCACCGATATTCTGGGTTCCCGCTCATTTTTGGCAAAACTAAACATTGGCGTCAAAGGCGGTCGCTCCACTGTCAAGAGCGCCGTGGACGCCGGGGCAGGGTACGTGGGTGTATGGCGATGTTCATCACGTTGGTGCTAACTTGCGAGGATCTAGAATCGGGAGGATTACAAAAGATTTACTGTTATCAGTCGCCGAGGAAGTGGACGTGGTGGAACCTATTGCGCGTTTCACCGAGCCGCTCAGAGGCACAAAGGGCGTGAGAGACATCTTCAACGTCGGGCTGGAGGATTGGCAGCCCATTGAGGGCACCAAGTATGACCTCATATGGACACAGTGGTGTCTGGGGCACCTCACAGACGAGCAAATTGTCAGATACTTGGAAGTTTGCAAGTCGCACCTGATGCCAGGAACGGGCTGGATCATCGTCAAGGAAAATTTGAGCACTGCTCTGGACGACATGTTTGATGAGACAGATAGCAGCGTGACAAGGTATGCCGCCGCCGCAACAGCTGTCCGTTTTATTCTAACTCGAGAGTTGCAGATTGGACGAAAAGTTCCGGGCCTTATTTGCGCAGGCTAACCTACGGCTGGTACGGACAGAACTGCAGCGCGTCAGCCCTCTGCAGTCTTCGAGACGGCTTCTCCCAGTGCGCATGTACGCCCTTAAACCACGATGAGCATGTGATGCATCTCATGTATGCAGTGGTAAAAAGATTATGATTCATAGAACTAGCAGCCATCATCTCAGCTCGCAAATCTTGATCGCTCACAAAGCCAGACGTGCACATCATCACTCATCAAGCGCAGCCCAACAGTGTTGATGCCATCTTTCATTGGTAAATAGTCGGATTCAGGATCAACCTTGACTCGAACCCGAGGTTTTGGTCGATGAAATGTGTGTCGTGCCGGTCCGGCACCGCAGCTTCCGGTGCAGACTGCTGCCGGCTCAGCGCGTGCCGCCTCCGCGAGAACGTCTGCCACTTCCCAGTAGCCTGCGAGTCGGGCGACAGTCTCCGCCGTGAAGCCGTTGGCGTCCGTGGCGGCCAAGTCTGCCACTCCGAGGTCCTCCGCCTGTGATGCGGCTGGCACGCCGCCGCCGCCGCGCCGCTCCCTACGCGCCTTGTCGTTCAGCAGAAGATGCACCATCTTCATGTGACCAGTGTATGCTGCGATGTGCATGGCGGTTGAACCGTCATTGGCTTGCGCGCTGGTAGAAGCCTTGGCCTTGAGTAGCCGTCGGGCAATGACAGGGTGATCACTAGCAACAGCCCAGTGAAGCGCCGTCTGGCCACAATGATCCTGTAGGTCGACGTTTACACCACTCTTGAGTAGAAACGACACCGTCTCTCTGCACCCTTGAATGGTAAACCAGTGCAGGACGCTTCGCCCATGAAAGTCTTGGGCATTCATGTCCGCACCTCGCTTCACAAGGATCTGGGCCGCAAAACCATCCCATTTCCTGCCTGCGAGCAACAGCGGCGTCCAGCCGTTTACTTTGCTATCAACCTCGGCGCCCCGATCCAACAAAATCTCAACCAGATCAGTGTATGTACCCTCAGCTGCCCAGTGAAGTGCAGTGCGGTCGTCCAGATCGCGGAGGTTAATGTCTGCTCCATGGTCCAGGAGCAGTGCCACCATGGCTTCCGCATCCAACCATGCGGCATGTGTCAGAGCAGTCATTCCCCCGACTTCATCGATGGCGTCTATGTCCGCGCCGTCTTCTAGCAATGCCAAAAGCCGCGAAGTCCAGCCGCTGTTGATGACATTTCGTAGTCCAGAAACGACAACACTTCGGGTTGCCTTTCTAGCAGCCATTTCGTTCATGAGATACATCACATCTGTATTTGACAGCGCTTGTGAGACTTGATGGAAGATTCTTTCACCATCCCAAGTCACCCCTTTCAAGAGGTCGACCAACTCATGCTTTCCACGAACTATGGCAGTCTGAAGAGCTGTCCAACCATCCTGGTCCTCAATATTGCAGTTAGCTTTATGGTCAAGGAGCTGTCTACCTACTTCCAGATGGCCGGTAAAAGCTGCAGCATGAAGTGCTGTGAAGCCATAGTGATTTTGCGCATCTATGGAGGCGCCTAGATCAAGAAGAGTGGTCGCCACCTCGACTTGACCTGCAAATGTGCTCCACAGCAATGGTGTTTCATCCGCATTTGTCTTGCAGTCAACCAGGGCACCACGTTCTATGAGTAGACGAGTGATCGTGCTGTCTGTAATCGCCCAATGAAGTGGTTCGTGCCCATACTTGTCCGGCTCGTTTGGGTTGGCTCCTTTGTCAAGAAGTGCTTGTGTGGTCTCGAAAAAGTTTGGAGGCACACACCAATGAAGAGGGGAGCTTCCCTCATCATTCTTGCAGTTGACGTCGGCTCCCTCGTCTGCTAATATTGTCACAAGCTCAGCACTGCCCGCTTCTGCAGCGAGATGGATTGCCTTATTTCGTAAAGTTTGGTCCGATTGAAGGGATGTATCGCATCCCAGCAAAACTCTGACCGCGCCAGTGTGGTGTCTGATGATTGCCCAATCCAGTGCAGTCCAGCCCTCATCGTCTACTGCTGACTGGCTGGCACCATAGTCAAGCAAGACCTTTGTGACGGACGCGTGGCCATGTTTTGCTGCCAACAACAAGGCAGTTTCGCTCTTGTCATTTTGAGCTTCGACATTGGCGCTGTGGGCCAAAAGATTCTGCGCAGCTTCGACGTGCCCACAGCGAGCCGAAAGGAGCAGCGGCGTCATTGCAAAGCTATCTGCCACGTCAATATCGCCATCGTCAGCATCAGACAGCAAGAGCTCAACAATCGTGCCTAGACCCCAGTACGCTGCGGCATGCAGACTGGTAAATTTCTTTGGATATTGCATGTGTCGATTTATTACCTGGCGAAGCGGTCGACAAGCAGATTGCACGGCGGCGGCTAGATTGCCATCGCTTTGCAAGAATGGAAGAATCTCATCCAGAAGCTCATCTACGTGGGCGGCGGCGTGCGCCGCCCAGTAGCGGCTTGCATAGTCATGGAAGCAATAAGATTCCTGTCGCTGGCTCATCATTTCGCCATCGTCACATGCGCCAGATGAAAATGTGTCCAAACGCAGATAGGTAAGACATGCACTTGAAAACTGCTTCTCGTATCGCAACGGGAAGGCATCGCGGTGAGTTCGAAGGTACTCGTGTAGAGTCAAATGAGTTAGACGTACGAGCCTTGTTCTGTCTTCAACTCGAACGAGACCATGAAGAAGGCCCTGGAACACTTCTTCATCGTCAATCGCCTCATGGTCAAATGTTTTCTCCCCATCGACAATCGCCAAGGCGTGAAGCAGTTCGTCCAGAGACAGTTGTCTATGAGCACAGAAAACGTAACAAAGCGCTTTGAGAGCAAAGTCACTGTCGACCGGCGCCAACTGTTTCAGGCGCTCGATGGAGTTGTCATAAAATTGATTCACATCTGGTGTGTGAGTGCTGAGTGCTTTTCGGACACCAGCCAAATTTCTCTGGGAGCAAACATGTTCCAACTGAAAGTGGGCAAGAAGGAACCTGTGAGCTATGGTCAGCCAGCGATGAGGGGGACAGTTTTCCTTGGCAGCTCTTACATGCCGCTGGACTGATCTACTATGCTGTTAATGATTGTGTCCTCCATTTCGTCATCTTTAGCCAGCGCACGTGAGATTCTCGTTGCGCCGCTGGCTAGCTTTGCCGAGATGAAGGCTCGAACGTCTGAGTCATGAGCCTTGACATCAATGCGAACATGATTTGACAATTTTTCTGTCAGATCCACACTCATTCGACTTGTAACAAAAAGTCTAACCGAGTTTTGTAGTGCTTTCAAGCATGGAAGAAGCTTGTCTCTGCTGGTCTCGGGGCATTCATCCTGTGTAAATTAGCAGCGAGAAATTATCTAGATAGATAGCTTTGGCATATTCTACTCACCAAGGCGTCGATGAATATGAATAGTTTAGGAAAGCGGTTGGAAAGGGCTATGATGAGCGCAAGATAGTCCCTCTCTGTTGGCCTCTTAGACCTCATGTTCATATGTCGATCACGGAATGCCTCAACTTCCGAATGAAGAACAGGGCATTGATCGACAACCTGTTTGACAATACTGGAAAGGATCTCAGGCACATCTTGAGTTGTACTATCCCGATAGTCACAGTACACGAACGCAATTGCAGAGTCCGAGGCCAACGTGGTTTCCTCGACATGGTTGATAGCCATAGACCTATGCTGTGGGTGAGACTAGTACGGGTAATGAGAGTCGAGGCAGCAACTGACATAAGAACACTCTTCCCGGTACCAGCTTTGATGTGTCATTAGCCTGGTGTGATCGGGCCCTGAGAGCCGTAACTTACGGTCTCCAGTGCACCATATGCTGGAAGCACTCGCATCTTGCATCCATGTATTGAACTCTTGGCTGTCCAGCAGCCACCTCCCAGTGCCCAGATGATGTTTCGAGAGTATTGCTTGTTGAATCGGTATGAAGTCGAGCTTCGTCAGCCGTGCTAGAAAGTCGTTCTTTTTCTCTGCCGGTTTGCATTAGAACTGGTTACGCCCATGTCTTCGAGGGGGATGACACGTACCACGGGCACTGCTGTCCTCGAGAATTTTGTTGTTCCGTGAAAAGTTGGCCATATTGAGCTCCAGACGCTGTGTCGAAGCCAGTGTCTGCCTTGCATTTTCCTTCGTCTCGCTGGTGTCCTGTCCGAGTTGCTCAACTAAAGACTGTGTTGCCCGGTGCATAAGATCTCTTTCACGCTCGACCATTCTTTTAAAATGTTGATACGCGTCCCTGAGTTCAATGTCCTCGCCAGCAACCAGTGATTTGAGGGATTTGACTAGCTCTTCGGTCAGCGTCGTCCCCAACAATGTAGCCAAGTAGCGTTGGTGCAGGTGCATGGCCGTAAGGGACACTTTTCAGCCGGATCTCTTTGCCTGTACATCCGGTTCCAGAGAGAGTCGGAGGAAATCGGTACTCACTGAATCTTTTCCTGCGGATGGACTTTGCGTATAAGCCAAAGAGAGTGAGAACGGAACTGAGAACATCGACGACGGCCTTGTTCAGTCCAGGTACTCCAGACACTCGGTTATCTAGTACTTGCACACCCTGAAGGTAGAAGGTAACATCCTCAAAGAAATCTGCCAGACGATCATAGTCGTTGGTCACGTTATGCGCTGTCTGTACAACGTTCAGAAAATACGTGCCGATGTGGTACGAGCCATACCTTGATAAGATGGTGAACGGCAGCAAACATCGCTTCGCTTGGTGGGAAAACCTACGACTGCAGTGATTAGTAGAGTTCTTTGGAGAAGCGAAAAGCGATTCACACAGCCTTCGTGACATGAGCCGTGATTTCTCCCATCGATTCGATGAGAGGCAGACACCGACTCAAGCTTGCTCTCAGCTTGTCCAACCTGGAGCCGTTATTGCGATACTGTCGAAATGTAGAATCCATTATGCCAAATTCTTCCAGAAGGGAATTTGCTGTTATTGGAGTCCTCGCAAATCTCTCATCAATGACATGATTTGAATCCTCTTGGTAGCGCTGGACAGCTTGCTCCCAGAGATTGTCCACTGAAGACGGCGGGGCCAAGACCGGCACCGTGATGTGCGACACCATTCGGACGGCTTTGTGTCTTTGCAGCCTCTGGATGATGGTCAATTCGTATGCCTGATTGTGACAGTGCAACGTATTATTCTATGGCAGCCCTTCATATTCTTGATACAGCTATGGGGGTGGGTCGCTCGACTGCAGGCGTACGCCTGCAGTCGAGCGCGTAACAGCTCATTTCCCCTCTCTCCTGCATATCAATCATTGCAGCCCAACAAGCATGGAACAACGACAATGAACCGGAATCCGGTCTTCTCTGCCCGGGCGAGAGCCGAATTTTTGGACTATATTCACAGGAATCCGAGCTCCAGACGGGTTTCGCGTGAGGATCGCGACAACTTGATCGAGTGGATCAAATGCCCATCTGCGACATCGTCGAGCCAACAAGAAGCAAGTCGCAAGCACTACGTACGCAAAAACTTTGCGTGGGACGCAGAGCGAAGCTTGCTCCAGGCAAACCCGACCATGACGCAAAGTGCCCATCGACCAATCGCTACAATAGAGGAGATTGTTGATGTGGTGGGGAGTGTGCACGTCAACAACGCTCACGCCGGCTGGGACACTACGTGGAAACAGGTTTCGACATCATTTTACGGAATCCTGCGGGCAGACGTAGTCTTTCTTCTCAAAAGATGTGACACTTGCGCTCTTGACCCTCGTAAGCGCCCAAAGGCCCATCGCAATCATGCGCACCAGCAAAGCGATACTAGGAGCTTCGGCGCTTCTCCTTGCAGTGTTGATGAGCTTCTGCACGACGAGCCAATGGATAATTGATGAGAGCCATAAAAGACTTCGAATGCAATAAAAGAAGAAGTCGTCGCTTGTCGGCTGTGATTTGTGCTACCATCCGTCACACTAGCTACCGAGTATCTCTTCTCTCAACCATTTCGCGGCGGCTTCCTCCTCCAATGACTGGTCGAGAAGGTCTACGACTTGCAGCCGTTTGATGTTTCGAATCGAACAGAGAAGTTTGATGCCTGGATCAGATTGGAACTCGGGCAGAGAAATGTCTTCCAGGACGACGTTGTTGAACATCAGAGACAAAGTGGTCAGTCTTGGACACTGCTTTAGAAGGAGGACACATGTGGGGACATGTAGCCGAGGCAATGCCAGATGTATGCTGTCGGAAATTTCCGGTTTGGACCAATTGATTTGAATATCCGCGTAGCTCTCCCAGCCGAGCTGGAAGCTTGTGATGTTCGCACGGCCGATGTGGCCTATTGCCATGAGGAAAGCTGTTGCCCCGTCTACATCGCCTGCTTGCATGGCTGTCCCCTGATATGCCACGGGCAACGCTTCGCGGCGAATTTGCTTACTGACTGCAAGAACGGCGTCGGCTTCTCCGAATGGGAAATAGAACCCACTCGGATCGCCCAGCGCGCGACAGAACGTGTGTGGGCTCCAGGTCTTTGGCTCTGCAATGGACCAGCAGCGGTCGCCCAGTGTATGCTTGTAGATGATTTGGCGTACTTCAAGCGGTAAGCTCATCAAAGTACTATGGCATTTTTGTGCTTGGCCGGCCGTGGAGCTCATTGTTGAATGTTTCAAGTCAGCGACGGCCGCGACGGCCAGCGATTCTCCGCCTGTGAGAAGAAGCCGTAGGGTGATGCCCCCGTTGTATTGTACGTCGGCAAAATACTCATAATAGCCTACGCGAAACGTTGGACTCAAAGTTATTGAGTCATTCTCTGATGATATAACCTAAGATATCAGTCAGATCATTTGCGTCTTCAATGATCGGTCGTGTCATACCTTCTTGTCGCGGGGTGGTTCGACAACCGGCGCAAGCTTGTAATCGCGACTTATGCCTTTCTTGAACATTTCATATTCCCTCATTGTACGTTGATGTAGATCGCCAAGATACAAGGTCAAGTCGGAATAGAACATGGTGTGCGTTTTGAAAGTTGGATTTTCTGGTTCGAGGTTGTAGCCCAGCTGCGCCTCCATTTCCGCGGTCGTCGCAACGGGGTATAGCTTGGCCATGCTGCTTTGTTCATGAGCGCGCTGGGGAACAGGCCTCGAATTAGAACTTGATACAACGCGGCGCCTGATGCTGATGCAAAGGCAGGAGAGTCGTTGCTTTTGCAAATGTCGAGTCGCGAATTTGTTATGTCACAGGGCGCCTGATTCGCGACTTTAAAAGAGGGCTGAAGGGTAATTTGCGGGGGGCTTTAGTCAGCGCCCAAGGTAATTGGGTAGCTTCCACACCAATAAACAATTTTTTTCGTTGACATTCTTATCATTAAACGCGAAACTTCTAGGCCCTACCTAGTATTTCTTGCGCGGCCGCTCTTCTATCACCGGGGTGCTCGCTGCAAACTCATCAGTCGAGCATAGCAAGTTTGTGCGGTCGACATCTGTCCACCTGGACAGGGACTGCTATTCAGTAAATTGGCCTGTTGTCTCCTGCAAGGTTCTGCTTGAAGAGAATAACAGTAGAAAGACCTCAAGACCGCTTCTCCCAAGAATTCGACAGTACATCGCACTGTCTATTTTTTGCGCTGCTACCAATAATGCAAGCCAGCGCCGTTGCTCCGCCAGGAAACATGGCTACTGTAGCATCAACCACAGGAATAGATTTGAGAGCTCATGGTGCTCGTTAAAAATATAAATCCACAGACTCTGAATTACTGTATTGACTAAGGTCCATTGCCAAAATCGCTCAACTGCACAGCCTTCCTTACCAGTTGGTATATCTGATCCCAGCGCTGTAGAAGGGCCGCATGATATCCTTGATCGCCGTCACCCAAAGCTAGCACGTCTCGCCGATGTTCCTTGATCCCCTCCATACACTTGTTCAGGAGTTGTACCAGTCTCACATGATCAACTGTTGCAGGTGCATCCTCGAACCATCCTTCGTCATCGCGCAGAGCCTGCTCTTCAGTAGCAGGCCCGCAAACTTGGCGCAAGGCAGCCACAGTCTTCATTTGCTTGAGCAGCGCGGTTTCTTCGGCGTTTAGCTCCGAGGTAATCAAGTCATCAGGATCAAATCGATCATTTGTGTTGTCTTGTAATAAGAAACCGTACTCGGCCAGCAGGAAATCGTTTGAATGCTCACCATACGATGTGCAGACCTCGTCGCCTTTCAAATACTCACGGTCGGCGATAATTTCATAGCTATCAGCACAATATGATACTTTGCACCCGGTAGCCGCATGGTTGAATAAATCAGCAACGGGGAGTAGCGCTAGGCGGTCGTGCCAAGGATAACGAAGCGTCTGCCGGGTCTCTTGGTAGAACGCCCTGGTGCTCACAACAAACCATGCGTGCTTATAGTCCTGTGGCGCGACTTTGGGATATCCTCTCTGAAAATGCTCCCAATCTCGGCCAAAACTGCTTTGTTGCTTGTCCAAGAGGCGTTTTGCGGTACCTGGAAGCAGTTTCTGAGCTGCCTCGGGCCAGAAAAAGGGAATAGAATTGAAATCGGCGATGGTTGGAATTACATTCACCCAGCTCTCTGCAGGAGGATTGAGAACAAAGTCGGCGGCCAAGAGACCATGTATCGTCATTCTTGGATGTAAATTGGCACGGATGGCTGCTGAGACCGTTTCCAAGCCCCGCATCGCATGGGTAGGCACTGTGATCAAAACATCACCTTTCTGCCACTAGATCAGCCACAAATTCTACGGCGGCAAGAAAGAAACTCGGCGCTCGGTACCTGGAGATTCTTGACCGCTGCCATTCCGATGCCGCAATTCGGTTTCGCTTGGGGCCGAATGCCGCGAATCTCAACGCCTCGAGGAGCAGCCCATCTTAGTAGTGAATCGATTGGGTCCATTTCGACTGAGCGGAAGTGCGAGAGCGATTGTCGGCAAACCTGAATACAGCTACTAGCTCCTTTCAAAACCTTTCTCTAGGTCAAAGGCCTGCTGAGAAGTTGATTAATTCTTGCGGCTAAACGTAATGATGCTGGGGAACTCATGTCACAACTTGAGTCGGCCGCCAGCGGCGGACGCAGAGGCATGGGCCGAGAGATTCACGTGATATAGATTCGGTAATCTGGTATTCACCAAAAATGGTTCTCGCGACACACTTATTTATTGATGTTGCAATTCAGTTGATGCTTTTTGAAAGGTAATGGCGCTAAAGCTGGTTTTATTAATAAAGGGAACTATGCTTACCTGGAAAATAAACTCAACGGTCTTGATCTAGAAGTTAATCGCATAAAACTGGTTGAATATGATTGAACAGAGTGTTGAGTTAGTAAGATACTTCACAAAAACACTACAGAAAGAAATTTTTGCAAAATGTAGCCATCTCGTTTCCTCATCGTAGGACTTCTGCCACAGTGGACTCGCTACGCTAAATTTCGTGGCCGAAGCAAGCTCAATCCATGGTCATGATTCTGAGCCCGCAACAGAATTATTGTTCACTTCCGATAAACACGCGAGCTTCTTCGCAGTAGCCCGACGACCATTTTTATTGCCTATTGCCTACATCGTCAACTGCGGGCTGCTCTTGCTATTCCGCCTCTGACGCCAGGGAGCGCCTGCGCCGATGCTCTGTAGCATACCATATTGGGAGCGCACCACCCACGCCATCGAATCGTAGCGTCATGTATTAGGAGATACAGAGGAAACTACATTGATTCCACAGTCAATGTCCCTGTCTCGGCAGCTCGTCCCGCATTGCGCGATGGAACCAAGCACCTGTCCTCGTTTTGCACCAATCGTATGCCTCCCACGACCTATGGGATCGCAGTCAGCCTCTGGGAACACGTCCCTGTCATGCAAGCGCGCTATTCTCTGCACGTATCTGTCTACCACAAGTACTATGTAAATTATTAGGAATGCTGAGCTCTTGCGGCACCGAGTGTGCCGTTGCCCAATCGAATTTGCAAGCGTTGTGCTCCAGCCAAAGCCTGCCCAATACCCGACACTTTCGATCTCGTGCCCCAAAGGTAACACGTCGTCTTTTTGTTTTACTAGCAACACTTCAAGCCTTACTATTGTAGTTGCACTTGCCACCTTTTTCTGTCGACCAGTCCATGCCTTGCTATTGTAGGTGCACATGCCACACTTCTCTGCGAGAGACATGAGACAAAGCCTTTGCTGGTGAAAGGTCAGTACAGTCGGCAAACAACAACGGCGGGCATAAATAAGACCAAGAGCGTCGCATGAATGCAGGAGTGACTTACTATTCATATAAAATTACATCTTATATGCTCCTCCATCTCAAGTTCCCATACGCATTTCTGGTTTCACACTCACAAACAAGACGACACGTGCAGCCACTTGCACCAAGAAACATCATCCAACATGAAGCCCAAACTCCAAAAAGCCGCCGCCATCTGTCTCCTTCTTGTGGGAAAGCTGTCTCTGGCTTCGCCGCTCGGCCTTGCGCCCTTGACGACGCCGTCCAACTCCTCCATCGCCGGCCTCGACGTGTCCCTCCTTATGTCCCGATCGGGCTGCGACCAGAGCGACTGCCCCGACACGCGCTTCAACGTCGACATCTGGAGCCAGTACATGGTGGGCATGCGCACCTGGGTCTACCTGCTGCGGTGGCAGAGCGTGTGCGGCTGCCACCGCGAGCAGGTCTGGGAGGACGGCTGCAAGACCTTTACCACCTGCACGGGCCAGCACTCGGTGTGCTTTGACTGGCACGGCGGCCGCGCGCACTGGATCGATGCCAAGGGGCACAAGATTTGCTGGTATCTCAGCAGCGATTATCCGTGCAAGAATTCGTGGTCGGTGTGGCCCAAGGTTAGGGTCCCGTGCACATGGTAAAACCATGTAGTTCAGTGTGCCTTTTGCCAGCTTTGAATACAAGCTTTGAATACTTTGCCCATGATTTATAAGAACATTCAGGGACTGATTAAATTTGATGATGAATAGTTACCGTAGTTTTCTCAGGCATCTTGGAATATACTGCATGGTGCGCCCAAGTACCGAAGCTAGAGGCCTGAGATGGAGAGCGAATTACAGTAGCCCTAGATGCAAATGCTTAGAGAGCCCAGAACCTTGAGCTCGGATAGTACAGCACTCTTTCAACGTTGCGCGCCGAGCCGGCTACAGCAACGCAGTGTTGTTCGAAGAGAATCTAGACTCTCACGCCTTGTAAGCATCTCCTTGTCAACGGATGCCGGACTACACGGGAGCCGTTTCGCCGTCGTACAGAGCGCATACAAGGCTACAGTTGTGGCTTGACGGTTACAACAGCGTCGTGCACAAGCCATATCTGCAATTATCAGCCTTTCCGTCCGAGGGACCGACGGCGCAGACGGTGCGACAACCTGTGCCAACTAGTCTTCGGCAAGTCCCAAGTCTACAACACGTCATTGCAACTCCTCTGGCTTTTCACACTCGCGACTTTGACTGAGCACTTTTGTTCTTGGCGGCTCTCTGATGATCCCATGATTTGGCGTTTCGGGCGCCGACACACCAACTCTGAGCTCTGGCAGTCCACATACCGATAATATCGATAGCTGACAGCATCTATAAGTGTCGTGAAACATGGCCGCTGGGAGCACAAACTCGCCAAGCCGGTTATTGCACTCGTGGAGTCGGTTAAAGAAGGCTTTACCTGGCCAGTTCGCGGCAGCCAAGTCAAATATTAAGCCCAGCTCATGCAATATTTGACGTTCCGGGCCCCACGCCGCCCGGCCAGCCATTCAAGGACTTGCTCGATTCTCTCATCCAAACAGCCCTCACCTATCCTGGAAGTAACTTTGAAAAGTTGCATCTTCCCGGGCTACACCTTCAAGAACAATACCCGAGACAAGCCTTTTCGCGGAAGAGGAGCGATGCCGCTTGTAGAATGAGTGAGCAAATGGATGGCATATAAATAGGAGTGGAATGCCTCAAAGATATCTGAAGATGTCAGAAAGAGAAAACACTTTGCTCCTTTGCTTTAGGCCAGAGAACCAGCTCTTGTAAACTTCATTTGTCAGTCCGTGCTCCCTTTCTTCCTCAGCTCACACTCTGCTTCTCTACTCACACTCTACCTCGGAGCGCTTCATACCACACTGTCCAGCATGAAGTTCAACCTAACCAACACCACCTTTGGACTGGTACTTCTCGCCGGCAACGTCCTCGCCTCCCCGCTGGAGCTGCCGTCCACCGCCCTCGAGCCGCTGTCGGCCTGCGAGCAGGGCGACTGCCCCGACAGCCGCTTCGGGCTGGACCTGCTGAGCGAGAAGAACCTGCTGGGGTGGTCCTACGAGCTGCGGTGGCGGGGCAGCTGCGGCTGCTCCAGCCACTCCGTCTCCGAGGACGGCTGCGGCGTCATCTACGTCTGCGGCGTCTGGCACCGCGTGTGCCTCGACTGGCGCAGCCGCCGCGGGCACTGGATCGACGGCGCCGGCACCAAGACGTGCTATTCCATCGACCACGGCTATGTGTGCGCCAAGGAAAAGTGGCAGGCGTGGCCGTCGGATGAGGTTGCGTGTACATGGTGAAAGAAGCGGGCGCTCATGCCTGCTGAAAATGAGACTGAACAAGGAATATGGTTACTGCAGGATCCTGTTTATAGCAACCGAGCCTTTGAGCTCCATCTATCTTCATATGGACCTAAACAAGAATGAATAAAACAAGTCTTTTATATTCCATGACTGGGCTTGGCATAGCATGGGTATAGAAACGACTCCATCTTGTACACCAAAGAAACGCCGTGCATGTATATCCATCCTTTCAACTCCAGAAATGCAGACCTGCCTCCTTGCTTCGTCCTTCTTACAGCCCAATCCTCGCCAACATGCCATCATACACCTTGCCCACCCATCCATCCTGCAATCCTCCCCTCGCCACCACCCCCAGCCCGCCGACCGTCCACGCCGCCACCCCGAGCATCACCAAGCCCTGCACCTGCAGCCAACTGTTCCGCCGCCGCCTCTTCGTCTTCTTGTCCACCACGACACTGCTGCTCTGCCAGCCCTGCGTCGACGGCGCAGCACCCCACCACTTGGCCATGCCCCAGACCATGTGTCCCGTGCCCACGACGATGAGCCCCGCGTACGCCACGCCCGCCACCACGGGATGCCGCGCAAAGCTGTGCGCCACGTACGCCAGCCCAATGTTGGCGCTGTCGCCCTCGACAACCAGCGGCAGCACGCGGTTCGCGACGACGTGCGCGGCGTACAAGACGGTGAATGCGTAGCCCGAGAGCGAGATGTAGCTCAGCGGCGGCCAGAGCGTCACGGCCGCGGCGCCCGTCTGCGAGCGGTGCAGCGCGTACATGGCGGGCGTGGCGCCGCCGTAGCGACGCATGTTTTGCCGTCGGCGCAGCAGCCGCAGCGCGATGCCGGCGCCGACGTGCGCGAGCGCGGGCAGCGCGACGAGCAGCGGCTCGGCGAGCGTCGTCTGGTAGATCTCGCGCGTCATGAGCAGGTACGTCTCCGACGAGGGCACGGAGCGCTGCAGTGCGGGGATGAGGGACACGTTGGCGAGGTGCAGCGAGGTAAAGACGGTCATGGCGTAGCTGGAGTAGCGCTGGATGCGGGAGACTGTTGTAGCAAGTCAGTATGGAAGTTGACGTAGGCGCGGGAAAGGCGTCGCACGGTAGAAGATGGAGCCGTGGCCGCCGCCGTGCGTGCTGAGACTAGGCCCGTCTGTGGTTCTCAGCGACGCCGAGTCGGCCGACTTGGCCATGATGGTGTCTGAGTCGTCGGTTTCGATGCTCTCGTGCAGTTGCTTCTCGTCGGACGGCGTGGGCGAGTCAATCGGCGACGGGTCGAGCTCGAGCAGCGAGATGAGCGTCTGCTCCGACGCGCGGTGGTTGAGCGACTGCCTGCTGTGGGAGCCGTCCATGGCGAGGTCTGCGGCCGAATGTGCCCAATTGGTACTTTCTTCTCCAGAACCGGTCCGTGATTGTATGCGTCTTGATTGTCTTTGGGGTGAAAATTATTATACAATGGTTTGTTGAGAAAAGTCCAGATCCCTTGTCGTCGCGCCAGCGCTGCAACTCCGATTGTGCGGAGAGCCTCACCAAAAAGAGCTACAGGGGCCTCAGGCCAGCGTCAGCAGCTATTCCAGCGCTGTTAGTGGATGCGAGCGCGCTGAAACGCCCCGCCGCGGCGCCCTTCTCCATTGGAGCCGCGACCGCCCTTCAGCGGCTCGCCTGCCAAGCTTTCGCAAACACCAACCTTGACTTGACCACACTCCTCATCCGCGAGACAATATGCCTCCAGTATGCCATCTCGCCTTTCCATTATTCACCTCCCCTGTCCTTGTCATCGCTAATCAGTCTTTCCACAGCGCCATCAAACCCTCCCGCCCGCCGCCACGGCCGCGGCGCGCGACGCCCAGAAATCCTTTTACTGCGCCCTCTGCGCCAAGGGCTACGCGCGCATGAACGACTACGAGGCGCACCTCGGCAGCTACGACCACGCGCACAAGCAGCGCCTCAAGGACATGAAGGCCATGGTGCGCGACCCGGGAGCGGCGGAGCGCGCGCGCCGCGCCGAGGCCAAGGCCGACGGCCTCGTGAGCATCAAGGTGCCGGATGGTGGCAGCAGCATCGGCAGCAGCACGGCGGCCGCAGGAGGAGGCGGCTTCAAAAAGGGCGGGTTTAAGAAGAGCGGGTTCAAAAGCACCATGGCGCCGGCAGTAGAGGGACAGCTGTCGCAAGCGGCGGTCAAGGATGCGGCGGTCAAGACGGCGGCGCCGGTGCAGCCGGAAGCTGTGACGAAACCTCCGCTGGGGATGCTGGGCGAGAGCGACACCGAAGATGAAGGCTACGAAATGTACGACCCAAGATACCCGACCGATTGAAAACTGCACACGAGCTGTACCGCGATTACGCAACGAGATGAAGAAACGAATTCGATGTCTATTGTAAAAAAAATTTTGGTATCTCGATCCGACCATCATTATCATTACAAACAGACCTGGTTCTTGCAACAAAAGACGACTTCTTACATGGACCCGGTGTGGTGATGGCCGTGCACGGGACCGCTCCCCGCTCCCGGCACCTGTCCCGCCTGCTGCTGATGTTGCTGCTGCGAGTGTGCCGCCCCCGGCTGCAGCCAGCGGTACGACTCAATGTGCGACAGATCCTCCTCCAGCAGGCCCATCATGTTGCGATTGTTGACGAACCAATCCGCAATCTGCGCGACCTGCGGATTATGCGGCACCTGGCCACCAGCCGCCGCCGCCGTGCCGCCCTGCACGCCGCCACCGGCTGCACTCGCACCACTGCCGTCGTGGCCCGTCATGGTCTGGTCGTCCATGGGCATGAGACCGAGCTGGCTGAGGTACATTTCAAATTCGTCCCCGATTGGTACGGCACCGCCGTGGCTGTTGCTGGCCTGCTGCTGCTGTGACGACTTGGCCTCGACGTAGAGTGTCAGCACATCGTACATGACCTGGCACAGCCGGTACAGCTTCTCCACCGCCTCGGACGAGTCCCGCGCGAGGGCGAGCGAGGCAACAAACTCCTTGAGGATCTTGAGGTCATCGGCAGAGGACGTCTCGATGACGTAGCAAAAGAGCACAAAGAAGGGGGCAAATGGGGTGAGGAGCAGGCTCCTGGCCAACGCAGTTAGCGACATGACTTGAACAATGAAACAATGCAAGAGTGTCTTCTTACCAGTGAACGTAGATGGTCTTGACAAAACTCCCGAGGTCAATCAATCGCGCGCACTCTTGATGCGCACTCATGGCCCTGCGCGCCGCGTCGAGACATTCGTCACAGAAGCGACTCACCGAGCGCTCGGGCGCCGGAATGACCCTGTAAATGAGAGTCTGCGTGACGTAGTACTGTACCTCGTCACCGCGAATAAACACATCAACTACGTCGGAAATGTTCATCTGCTTGATGTAGCTGTACGCATTGCTCCGCGCCCGGTCACCGCGCACGCCGAGCTTGTGGCACTGCTCGGCCAGGGCGCGCGCGCGCTGCACCAGCTCCTCCTGCGGACAGTGAAGGGCCGCGGGGCTGTACAGCTGCTCATAGATGACGCTCTGCAGGCCAGAGATCTCAACCCACATGGTTGCCACGGTGTCGGCGCCGCCAGAGTCGAGGAGGTCAAACTCGAAAACGCGGGGAATGTCAATGTCGCATTCGTGGATGACCGAGGCGCGGCCGAGACGCAGGCCAAGACCCTTGTCGAGGGTATAGATGTGCCAGAAGAGGATGCGCTTGATGCGGGAAATTTCCGGCGGATCATGGGCGAGGCTATCTTGGCGGTGGAAGCCGCCGGTGAGGCAGAGCTGGGCGCCGGCAGAGGCAAAGTGCCATGCGACTGTTGGACGGGAGACGTCAACGGCATAGAGGCTCTGCTGCAGTTAGCGCGATTGATGCGTCTAGTAGGGCGACATGGTCAGTTCTTACACCAAGTAATAGTGCTTGGACATTGTCAATCTTGGCGGACAAGAGCATGGGTAGGTTGGCCAGTGTCGTTTCAAGGTTGGCGCGGCATAGTTGGAAGTGGCGGTTGTATTCTTCCCTCACGGCTGGATCGGAGGAGAGGGAGTGTTGCTCCAGGAATAAATTGTACAGGAGAGCGCTGATAACGGCAAATGTGGCATCCGACACATCCTCGGTGGGAAAGTACACGGCTCGACACAGGGTCGTAATGTCAGTGACGCCGACCAACTCACACATGATGGTGAATAGAGTAACAGGAGAGCCTATAATTGTTAGGACAGCAATGGTGGATGCTGGCGTTGGAACATACTTTTATTCTTCTTCAGAAGCTCAACGACTAATGCCATGGGCGGCAGAGGCAGCTTAGACACACCGCCAGGTGGGACGGCTCGTTGCAGGGGAAACCTGGGCCGGTGCTCTGGACGACTTTGCTGCATCTCGACAAGCTGGCCAAGATTCGCCAGCGCCGCCTCCATTTTGGGGTTGGCTGAGCGGAGCGATGTTCGCTTGACGGCGCGCTCGAGGAATTCACTGGCAAAAGCTGTGTGGACCGTCAGACCGGAATCCCCGCCAAAGGCTGCGTCCTCCTCGCTGCTGTCAAAGTCGGCGGTGGACTCGCATGTCGGACCGCTGCTTCCCGTCTGCGGGGTGGATATGATGCGGCTGGCTGCGTCGCTGGGGACGCCCGACATGGAGAGGTTCTTGAGAAGCGTCTCGATGCTCCCAAGGCGCGACTCTATTTGATCAATCTTGCGCTCACTGGATGGTCAGTAAGCCAATTGACAGCAGTGGTGGAATAAATATTTTGCACAATGTTGGAGAATACATACTATTGAGAAGAAATGAGAACACGTTGACGAGGTTCTTTGGGACGCTGGCCAGCACCGGTGGATGTACACGGTCGCTTGGCTGTTCTACAGTTGGCGCAAGGCCAGTCCTTGTCGCAACGGATCTGGAGCAAGTTTGTTAGACATATCCTCGGGAATGTTTCATTTTGACGATGCGCTTGGCAAGGGGGCTGGTGACACTGTGGCGCCAACCTTGATGCAGCAGTCGGGATCAGCAGAACCTCGGATCATGGCAACGACTTCTAACAACTTGTCGGGACAAGGTGATAGTGGCTGGAAAGAAGACGAACGACGGAGGGCTAAAGTAATAAATAACGGTACGTACCTTGCGGAGACGGCACTGGTCGCACTAGGAGCAGAAGATGAGCAGATTAGCAGAGGCATTTCAGGGCAAATTGGCTCTTCTATAGGCAGCATGAGGGATATAACAGCAAGCTCATGACGATCCCAGCATTGGGCAGATGGCAGGCAGAGCACACTACGGCTTAGCACGAGGGATTTAGCACAGCTGATGGAGGGGGGGGGGTTCGACAGTGCGATATAACAGTAGGAATAGAGCTGTGGTGAAGCACTTGGTGGTGTAGATGAAGAGGCGGATGGAGGGCAAGGTGAAGGGATCAACAAGGGGTGCAGGAATGATGAACGGGGTGTATAGCTAGACAAGACGCCAACGGCGAAAAGGAAAGGGTGTTTGCGAATGATGTAAGAATAATACGAAGGGACGGGGTCTCATACCGCTCGACGGCCAGAGCCATCTTCAGCAGCGGCGGCGCTGGCGGCAGCGGGGCCGACCATGAGGACTTGCGGCTGCTGAGGCGTATTGCGCTGCATGGCGTGGGATCAGCTTGAACAGGCCGCGATTGGCACTGAATTCGGCTGTACGGATGCAGTGAAGCAGCGATGCAACAATGACCCTTTTTTAGGGTCACACTAGACTGTGCACAGGTTGCAAGCCGTCGTGTGTAATTGAGATGGGAATGCTGGGACCGAGCGGCGTTGACGGCATAACTGGGTGTAGCAAGTTGGCGTAAAGCCGCCAGCTATAAAATGAAGAAAAAAAATAAAATAAACGCCGGCTGGACAATGTAGGTGAATGCAACTAGCCCAAGCCAACACGCATACTCGATGGGGGTGGGCGTGAGGAAGCCAACTTGGGGGTGTGCGGGTGAAGCGGCGTGGTTGCGATGGCTGCACGATGACGCCGGAGCCGAGTGTCGAATGCGAATGAGAGGCAACGATGGATGAGATGTTTGGAAGGATTTGTAAAGGAGAAACCTTTGTGTGAAGATTTAAAAATAGAAAAGAAAATCTCAATGTGTCGAAAAGGGGCGCCGAGTAACGGAGCTGCACAGCACAGCGGCGCTGGTACGTTGACCAGACAAGATGGCCTGGCTTGTGGCTCAGGCGCAACGGTGGCTGAGTCGAGAGAACATAAGTTGGCCGAATTTCCTGTTTGGGGAAGCTCCGTTGTTGAGCGAGATGGTGTGTTGATGCCGGCCAAAAGGGTGACGTCGAAATGAACAACCTCTGTTCGCTCTGCAGGCGGTCAGGTCGAGTGTCCAAGACAAAGGCAGAGACAGAAGCAGAAGCGCAAAAAGCAAGGCGGCAGGCAGGCAGGCGACAGGCTGGCCAATATACGGTGCAATAGGACACCGCGGCGCCCGCGGACGCCGAAGGGGCTAGACTTCTTGGGGGATGGCGCGCAGCTGGCAGACAAAGTTGACGGGCCGGCAGGCTAGCAAACGCGCACTGGCTATTTGGTGGGGTGCAAACGATGCATCGGCGAACCCAAACTGTGAGAGGCAACATGTCAAACGATGACTCAGTACAGATGGATACTGGTGCATCAAGGGACAGTACTATCTTATCAGTATCTTGGGATTTATTTCGTGTATTGTTTAGATTTTGATGCGAAATTTATGCATCAGGCGATACGACAGCGCCGTCTCTGCCAGTCGCATCTTTTCGTTTGACCCCAGTGCGTGCCGCAGCCAATCTACACAGCGGAGTAGAGTCCGCCGATTCTGCCCTTTGCCTGTCAAATTTTGCCTCTTGCTGTGCATGGGTGGCATGCTACATCACCACATATCATCAATACTCTCTCCACTTCACTCTTCCGCCATTCTCGCGCCCACTCCCATCGCCACTTACTGTATCGGATTAATCAAACCAAGAACCACGCACATCGCCCTCGCACATCGACCACTCACATCGCGCCCTGCCACTAATGTAGGTAACTACTGGCATCGCAAGTCCCTGACAGCGTGCATCCGCCACAACGGCTCCCTGCCCTACGACGCACATCCAAACGCCACGCATCCATTGTCCCCATACTCTCGGTTGCCGTACCATCATACCCACGCGATCATTCGCCGAGTGACGCATCGCCATGCACCACATCTGTCAGCCAGGCCTCTCGGGCTCTAGGGACCCGAAGAGAATAATCTAAATCGCCCCCCCGTACCCACAGTAGCCTCCCTGCCCGTCCCGCCCCGGATAACCTTGCCGTCTCGCACAGTTTTACTAGTTCAAGAAAACAAAGAGTTGCGCCTATCGAGGCAACGCTCACCTTTAAAAGCTTGATGCCCCCAAACATCTGCCAAACTCTCCGTCGTTGTTGCTGATCTCTTCAGCTCTGATCACCTGCTATCTCCGCCCCGCGCCCCCTCGTCGCGTCCCACTATGATGGAGCAAAAGGAGCGTTCACCATCAGCGGCCTCAATGCCTGTTGAAACTGCTGGGCCCGTCACGGAAACACCAGTGCAGAAGCCAAAACAAGAAAAGGAAGAGAAAAAGGATGGATCGTTCAAATACTACTTGGTATGACGTGCATCATGTCTCACCTTTGTACGGCAACTCGGCTTGTTAACTCGGGAACAGCGTGTCTTCAAATACAACGACACCAAAGGTTGGATCATCAATGCCATTGCCGCTCTCTGCATGATTGCTTCGGGTACCGCTCTCCCTTTGATGGATGTCGTCTTTGGCTCCTACGTCAATGTATTCAACGACTTTGTCGCCGGCACTCTGTCGCCAGCTGGCTACCGCAAGCAGGTGGCACACTATGCGTAGGTCGACTACACCACGGTCTCAACCACCCCGTCTAACTCTAATAGCCTCTTCTTCATCTATCTCTTCATCGGCAAGTTTGTCTTGACATATATCTGGACAGTAAGTACAACGCAAAGCATGCACATGCCTGTTACTAAAATTCCAGGTCGCCGTCTCCATCACCTCGATCCGCGTCGTCAAAAAGATGCGCGTCGATTTTGTGCGCCAAACCCTCCGCCAGGAGATTCCCTTCTTCGACGCTCCTTCCAGCTCCATCTCCAGCCAAATCACCACCAACGGCAACCTCATTACCAACGGCATCGCCGAGAAGCTCGGCATCACCATCCAGGCCATCTCCACCTTTGTCGCTGCCTTTGTCGTCGCCTTTGTCGTCCAGTGGAAGCTGACCTTGATTGTCATCTCCATTGTCCCTGTCAACATTGTCGTGACTGTCATCTGCGTCATGTTTGACATGGTGTATGAGTATAAAATGTTTGATATTTACAGTAAATCCGGCACCATTGCCGAAGAAGCATTTGCTACCATCCGCACCGCCCACGCCTTCTGGGCCTTTCCCAAGCTCTCTCGCCGCTTTACCAACGTCCTCGAAGAAGCCCGCCAGGTCGGCAACAAAAAGTCACCAGTTTACGCCGTTCTTTTCCCCTTTGAATTCTTTTGCATCTTCGCCGGCTACGGTCTGGCCTTTTGGCAGGGCATGCGTATGTACGCCAGCGGTGAGATTGCCCAGCCTGGTGCAGTTGTAACGTGAGTACTTGTTCTTTTCCTGCTTTTGGATCTTTCTCCTCTCTCTTTGTGCGTGTGTGCGTGTGTGTGTTTCTTCGTTCTTCTATAACCGTTAAAATCACATTCTTCCTTTATAAACGCTGACTTGATAGCGTAATCTTTGCTGTCCTGGTCGCGGCGCAGGCCCTCACGCAGATTGCTCCCCAAACCGTTGCCATCTCCAAGGCCGCAGCCGCCGCCCACGACATGTTTGCCGTTATTGATCGCAAATCCGCCGTCGACTCACTCTCCACCGCCGGCAAAACCATTCCCGATTTCCAGGGCAACATCAAAGTTTCCAACATTGACTTTTCCTATCCCTCACGCCCCGATGTGCCGATCCTCAAAAATTTTAGCATCGAAATTCCCGCCAACAAGACGACTGCTTTTGTCGGCGCCAGCGGCTCAGGAAAGAGCACGCTCTTTGGCTTGTTGGAGCGCTGGTATGCCAGCTCGGCAGGTGAAATCACCCTCGACGGCCACCAATTGACAGACCTCAACCTGCAGTGGCTGCGCACCAGCATGCGCCTCGTCCAGCAGGAACCCACGCTCTTCACCGGCAGCATATATCAGAATGTTGTCGATGGATTGTCTGGCACCGCCATGATTGACTTGCCCGAGGAGGAAAAGCGACGTCTGGTTGAAGAAGCCTGTGAATCCTCCTATGCGCACGACTTCATCTCCGAGCTACCCAACGGCTACGATACCATGATTGGAGAGCGTGGTGCCTCGCTGTCAGGTGGCCAGAAGCAAAGAATCGTAATTGCGCGCAGCATCATTTCCAATCCCAAAGTTCTTCTCCTCGATGAAGCCACCAGTGCCTTGGACCCCAATGCTGAAAAGATTGTGCAAACAGCTCTAAATAACGTCAGCAAAGGACGAACCATGATTGCCATTGCCCACCGTCTCTCCACTATCCGCACCGCTGACCAGATCATCGTCATGTCCAAGGGCCAGGTACTCGAAACCGGCACCCACTCTGAGCTTATCGAGATGGATGGCAAGTATGCAGCCCTGGTCCGTGCCCAGGATCTCGGCGACGGTGATGCTTCTGCCGATAGCGATGGTGCGGAAGACACTAAGCCAGAGGAAGTGCTCGAGCTCGTGGCCTCACGCGCATCGGCCGGCGCGCAAAGCGTCCATACGGAAGCCGAAAAGGCGCATAACTACGGTTTATTTATGGGGCTCTGGATCATCATCAAGGAACGGCCCGAGCTGTGGTGGTATCTCTCCATCATTGCGCTGTGCGGCATTGCCGGTGGCGCCACCTATCCCGCGCTCGCTGTGCTGTTTGCGCAGACCATGGATGCCTTTACCACCATCAATGTCCCCAAGGCCAACTTTTACGCCCTCATGTTCTTCGTGGTCGCGCTCGGCAACCTCGTCGCCTATGCCATCTCCGGGTGGCTCATCAACCTCACTGGCCAGCACGTTATGACAGTTTATCGCGCCGAGCTCTTTGACAATACTCTACGCCAGGACATGACTTTTTTCGACAAACCCGAGAATAACACGGGTGCTCTCGTGTCCCGCGTGGCCTCTGAGCCCACCAGCTTGCAAGAGCTTCTGTCAATCAATTGCGTCCTCATTCTTATCACAGTCGTCAATGTCCTCTCCAGCGTCATCCTGGCGCTTTGCTACGGGTGGAAGCTCAGTCTCGTCCTAGCACTCGGAGGACTTCCCGTCTTGATTGCGTCTGGCTACATTCGCATCCGTCTCGAGTTCAAGTTCGAGTCAGACACGGCCGATCGTTTTTCCAAGAGCAGCGGCCTCGCGTCTGAAGCCGTCATGGGCATCCGCACCGTGTCTTCACTCGCCCTCGAGCAAGCCATCATCTCGCGTTACCATGACTCGCTGCAGCATATTGCCGCCGATGCTATTTCTGGTTTGGGCTGGAAAATGTTCTTCTACTCGCTGAGCCAATCTATTTCTTTACTGGTCATGTGTCTCGGTTTCTGGTACGGCGGTCAGCTCGTCTCCACTGGCGAATATACCACGTCCCAGTTCTACGTCATCTTCATAGCCATTATTTTTTCCGGTGAGGCCGCTGCACTCTTTTTCCAGTACACCACGAGCATCACCAAGGCCGGCACTGCCATCAACTACATCTTACGACTCCGTCGCACGCGCATCCTCTACGACAGCGACAACGAGCCGCAGCCTAGCAATGCAGAAAAGTCCAATGAACCTATTAAGGGCAAGGAGGTCATTTGTGACAACATTCAATTTGCCTATCCGCTACGCCCGAGCCTCAAGGTTCTGCGTGGCATTGACATTGGTATCCAGCCCGGCAGCATGGTGGCCTTTGTCGGCGCCTCGGGCTGCGGCAAGTCGACCATGATTGCGCTCCTGCAGCGCTTCTACGACCCTACCTCTGGCCAGCTGCGTCTCGACGGCCTCGACGCGAAAGAATACGATCGGTCGCAGTACCGCCGCGATATTGCGCTCGTGCAGCAAGAGCCTGTGCTCTACCAGGGCTCCATTCGGGACAACATTTCCCTCGGCATCGAGTACGGCGAGCCGTCCGAGGCCGAAATAATATCCGCGTGTCAGCAGGCGAACGTCTGGGAGTTTGTCTCGTCGCTACCCGACGGCCTGCATACCACCTGCGGCAGCCAGGGCCTGTCGCTCTCTGGCGGCCAGCGCCAGCGCATCGCCATTGCACGCGCGCTCATCCGCACGCCGCGCTTGCTGCTCCTCGACGAGGCTACGTCGGCGCTTGACACCGAGTCGGAAAAGGTGGTCAAGGAGGCGCTGGACCGGGCCGCCGCGGGCCGCACCACGATTGCGGTCGCGCACCGTCTCAGCACCATCCGCGACGCGGACACGATTGTTGTGTTTGGCAAGGGGCATGTTGTCGAGCGCGGTACGCACGAGGAGCTCATTGCGCAAAAGGGCGTGTATTATGAAATGGTGCTTGGACAGTCGCTAGATCGCGAGGCTTAGAATGGATGACAATCTGCTCCCCTCATTATATAGATGTATATATTGCACTCTTGTTCAATGAAACCTCTACACTCGCACTACCAATAATATGTTCAAAATGATGTGGCATTGGGTTTGTTTCATATTATTGTTCAACTAGCCATCAATTTCTAAGCTACACGTCATGTATGTTGTCACTGTGCTTTTCAAATAGCCTTTTTACCGCGCCAGATAATTTTTATTTATTTCTTGTTTCCTCAGTTAGTATCCGACATGTGTACCTGCATGGCTCAACATACTATCTCTCCCACACCCGGCATCCCACTTAGCAGGCGCAGTACGCGCCGCCGCCCGACTTGTCCTTGCAGCAGAAGCGGTTGCCGCAGGCCTGGCGGACGGCCCAGACGTGGCGGTCGTTGCAGACGGCCACGTAGGCGCGCTGGTTGCCGGCGCCACCGTCGGCGCAGACCTCTTGGCCGTAATTGTTGCCGCAGCCGGTGTTGATTTGCACGGCGGCGGCGGCGGTGACGAGGGAGAGGAGGGTGAGGAACTGCATTTTGGGGGTCTTTTGGAAGGGGGTTTTCTTAAAAGAAAGTTGACTAGAGAAATGTAGCAGAATTCTTCATGTGAGCTCCATGCAAATCTCTTTATATTTATGGGTGCGGCGCTGCGCAAGATTTAAAGAGGCTGTAACTTGCCAGGCTCGTGTCAGCTTCGGGGACTTGTTGCCCTGTTGGGCGACGAGGCTACGCTTCGGATGCACCGCTTCTAGGAATCGACCGAATGCCATTAGGTTACTGCGGGGTAACATGATGGCGGGCGAGGGGTCAGACATTGTTACTCCGGAAGAGTTTGGTATTACTCAACTCTTGAAAAGTGTCCGTGGGACTTGCATCAAACTCCCCGAAGGATCATGACGAGGCATGTGACTTTAAACGGATAGAGCCGATCTGCACCAGGTCAGATTCACGGGAAAATGCGACCTTGCACTTGTGTTATCCACGAAAATGGGTCTTCCGGATTTTCTATTCTTTTTGATTTTGAATGCGAGGCTGGCGCGATGTCGATTAATGGCATGTTCTTCATGTCGTTGGCGCCGAGATTTCCGTGTAGAGAATGAGGATGCCAGCACCACTACCCACCACCCGAGACCGTCAAGGCTGGAGGTGTACTTCACAGCGGACGCCGTCATTCTTTCGCTTGTTTTTTTTTTAATCAATACAGGGTTCACAGCAAGAAATAGGCCGCGCCTAGGCGCAGATTGCCAAGAGCCAAGGTCTTACACCTAGGCGGCGTTGCTCCGTGCTCCTCCCGGTTCGTCGGCCGCTGCCATGCTTGGCTTGTGACACTCTGCTGGGCTCCTTTTTCGTTTTGTCTCGGCCCTGGCTCGTTTTTCGGAGCATACGTGTCTCGATGGCATGGGATCGCTTTCCGAGCCATCATGGGGGTCGCCTTTCCCGAGACGAAGATGAAGACGGTCCCTCACCTTTTCAACCCTTTCCAGCCAGGAATCACACCCAAGCAAAGAGCGTTCACCTAACACTACCTGTCGTCACATAAAATTTAGTCTCGAGAGCAAGCGCTATCGACAGCATCAATGCTTGCGGCCTGTCATGTTCATCGGTGGGATCAACTTGCAGAGACCTTGTGTATACCAAATCTCTTCAAAAGCGGCGTCAAGATGTGATGAGCATTTTAGTAGCCAGTCTCCGACCGCGCAACAGTCAAACTGAGATCAAAATACCAAGAAGATTGTGGCGCTCGTTTGAGGACATAATCGAATTATCCACATCACGCGGCTTCTCGGCTGCAGGAAGTCACGATCAGCGTCCACTCGGAAACTGAGCGTCGCAGAGAGGGATTTCCATTTCCACGCCTAATCTGAATACTGGACTTAACCTCAGCACAACATCAAATAGGCGATGCCAGTGACTTGGCATTACGCCGCGGCGTTGTGCAGACCATTGGTATAGCAATATCGGCTTGATAGACCAATCTCGGCAAACGACTTGGTTAGGATGTCTCCCATTAGTTCGTTTCGAGTATGCTACTCTAACGCGTACCTATAGTAAGCCACAATTATCATAGTATCACTAAGGATTAGGAAGCGAAGATTTCTAATCTTAAAGCTTTAAAATATAAAGCATAATAATATCTTTACTAATATAAATATAAATAACTATAGGCAGTAGAAACTACCGCGTCCTATCTAGCTCTTCCATATAATCGGTTAGAGCTTAAAACAGGAAGTTGCGGATTCCTAAGTTAGTATAGTACACAAATCTCCATTTCTAAAGGTACGCTAACTAGGCGCTAGTCGCTTAGTCTATATTCAATGTTGCGCTAGCTGGCCTAATAGTGGTCCCGATTATACTAGCTTTAAACGTAGGCGCTAGACCGTTAATATATACCCCCTCGATTGAATAATATATTATTAGCCCTTATAATATAAGATAAGTATATATACGTTTAAAAAAGATTTTTTTTCTTTATTTTACTTAAATACCACTTTTATATAATATAACCATTAAATTTCCTAATCAAGTTATATTATTGTTAGGTGTTCTTTTTTTTTAGATATTATAACACACGGGGCATCTAATAATGCTATATACTCCTATCTAGTCTAAATGAATATATCCGTGGGGCTGTCTCATTCGCTTATATACCGCAAGACCTGCCAACAAACACAGGGCAACAGTGTTGCCCACCTCCCACACCTCCTCATACTCGAGCACTACACGAGTCGTACTGAGTATTACGCCAATGCCCATGCCAGCAAGCATCATAGAAATGGTCCATAGTTTGAAGCTGGCTGTTTCACGCAGCGAATTGCACAACACCAGCAGCACTACAGCAAAGAAATGCAACGTCAGCTTCGGAGCGACTCTCACATGATGATTGCACAGGTTCTTGCACTGGGGCGCACGCTAAACCTACATGGAAAAAACGCGACACGACTGTCGGTGAGCCAGTCTATCCAATCTGCGTATTGGGCATAACAGAACTTTCCAAAAAAGCACAGGCCGACTATCAGGATAACAAGGGGCGCTTGAGTGTAGGAACACACGGCCAGTTAGTATGTGATTTGCCGAATAGGCTGCCTGGCTTCATAGCAGAAGTTAACGGGGGCTAGCACTTACCAACACTCTGCTCAAACATGGTAATCAAAAGACTAGAGGCGGCGATGATGACGATGGCCATGGCCATGAACCAGTACATGTGCTCGAATTCACCTCTCCTTGCCTCCTCTCGAGTGGACTTGAAGAATATTGGCGGGATCGTGCCCATATATACCAGAATCGACACGAGAAACAAAATCACGGGAATGATCAACCTTTTCAGTTCTCGAGAAGGATATCGGCTGGAATCAATGGCAGCCTGCACTCTGTTCACCATTGGCAAAGGCATACTCGCCAAAATTGGCCACAGATGCAAACCAGGCTCGCGCGAGAGTGACTGTCCGAGCCGCCTCTTCACCGTTGCCGCCACCCAGCCCACCTCCTCCGGTCGTCCGATTCTGTTCCGTCCCAGCGTCGCGACGGCTGTTTGGAGGAATAACGAAGATGCCGCCATCTGGTATACCAAATACTCAAGATCCCGCTCATCGCTCTTATCCACTAGAAATGGAAACCAGGCTGGAAGGAAGCTGGAGAGGACGACGAAAAGCAGTGAGCGGGCCGTCAGCGCGCCAGGGGACAGCCGCCACCACGAGCAGAGCACCGCGAGGAGCACGGGAAAGAAGAGGCCTTCTACAGCTCCGAGGATGGCCTCGCGGGCGAGACCGCCTGGTGACCAGGGCGCCTCACGAGGGACCAGGGTCAGCAGTGCGGGCAGGGCTCCTGTATGGGGGACGGAAGGACTCGCGTCAGATCAGTAGTATATATGGGGAGATGGGGGTTAAGAAAGTGAGCAGGCTTACCGTTCAAGAAGCTAGTTGTGTAAAGAATCGCGTAATTGGAAGCCTCTTTATCAGAATGAATGACAAAGGTTGCATCGCAACAAAAGCGACGGCATAAACCACCACCTGACTGTTGCGATATTCCTCTTGGACAGCATCGACAGCCCAGTTAAACCGCGACAGCATTCCTAGCGCCAGCTGCCACGTTTTATCCTTTGTTAGCAGCGTGCCGCTGGATACGTGTAAAAGAATTTAAAAAAAACTTACAAAAACAAGTGTCGCGAACATTAGCTCCAGTCTCCATCTCGAAACCGCGTCGCCTGCAAGTGCATCGTTACTCGGCAGCCCGGCGGAGGCAACCTGGGTTGCTGTCATTGCCTCGTTCGTGTCAGCTGCCTTGGTGGCATTGTTTCCCGACAACCGCAGCCGAAAGTTCTCGAGGCGCTTCATAGAATCGAGCATCTTGGCCTCGACTCGGACGACTGTCTCCCGCTCAAAGGTGTCATCGCGCCAGTCGTAGGAGCACAGGATTGCTCTTTCCTGCCCCCCTTCACTTCCGACGATGAACAGTGCCACGGGCGGTTTGAGAGCATAGATGTGCGTGACAGTCATCATCTGCGTGTCAACCAGTGTAAACTTGGATTCTACTTCCGCAGCCGTGCGGGGTGCTATAGAAGGCGAGTTGGTGGTTTGATGAGTTCCGTCAGCGGCAACATTGCCGTCATTTCTCTCAGTGGCAGCGATCATGTCATGTCCGTCAGCGATGGCATTATTATCATCTTCTTCAGTGCCAGCGTTGGCATCTCCCTCAGCGGTCGCGTTGTTAACAACGCTCCCAGCAACGGCGCTGTTAGCATCTCGTTCAGCGGCGCCGTCGTTGCCACTGGAATGGGTACCACCGCTCGGCGCAACATGAGTCAGACGTCCGCGGTTGTAGCCCCAAAGATGTCTCTCCACCGTCGCCGGGTCGATATGGCCCTCGATGCCCGTCAGCTGGGCCTTCATCGGTCGCGGCCACTGTCTTGTCTGCACCCACAAGTACAAAGCCGGCGCAAACAGGCCCAAAGAACCAGCCGTGAAGCAAAACATGGCCAGGTTCGAGCCCACCTCGTCATCCGACATGAATTCGCCGGCCAGCAGACGCGCAAGCGTAAACAGGGACACGACTGCAAACCAGCCGAGTACGCCCAGCATGATGATGCTCCGTGGCAACTCGCCCAGTCGCATGTTGTTCGCGTCGAAGCCGTCCCAGCGGATTGCGGCGCTCGGCGCATGGCTGATGATGAGCGTGTCTGGGGCATCTGTCGCCAGCCTGACCACGTGAACGGTCGCGCGGATGTCGTGGATTTTGGCACCCCAGCGGTCCCTGTATAGCACTAGCGTCTCATCCCTCATTGGCTTCGATGGGAGTAAACAAATCATGCGGCTCAGAATATCGCCCCCATCGTTTTTCAACGATAGCCGGGCAAAGGCCTGGAACCAAGAGTCATCCTTTTTGATGGCCGGCCTTTGGCTCATGGGAAACAGGCCCATCAGCGCGTACGCAACATCACCGGCACTGAATGGGTTCGTGCCGCGACGGGAGAAGCACTCGAGCGCCGTCTCCATGAGGTGGATTGGTGAGAGGATGGCCGAAGCCTCATAGTGGTACACTAACTCTTTGACGAGGCCCGCATCGTCCCAGGCTCTCTCGGGAAAGTTGCGCTTGTCAATGGCCTCCGGCTCCTTTTCTTGGCCAAGGACATAGATCTTGATACTATGGTCCCTTGGGCAGAGAAGGAGCTCGGGAAGTGTCCAGAGCCGCGAGCCCCAATCACGGAGCCACTGCTCGGTCGCCAGGTGCTGCCGTGTCGCAGGTGCGGTAAAGGGCTCCTCGTTCATGACAGCCTTGACCTTTTGATCCACGGGCGGTCCCGTGGCGATGATCATGGAATGCGCCGCGCGCACCACGTCGCAGATGCGATAGACGTCGTCGCTCTTGCTCACGGACCGTGCAGAGGCGTCGCTTTCACGCACACACTCAAAGTCGAGCCAAAACGCCTGCTTCCCAGCCGCCTTTGCGGCGTGTATACCCCATTGAGCCAGGATCTTGCGGTCCTCTAAGGCAAGCTTACGGTTTGCCTCGCGCGTAGCGTCGTCTTGATATGGGTAGGCAGCAATCTCTTCGTCGGTGGAGACACGGAACTGTTGTCGCGTGTAAGAGACAAAAACAAACCCAAGACCTCCATGGCCATTTTGGTCGATAAAATTAGCGACATTGATCACCTCGTATCCTTCCTCAGTGTCCACGATGCGGCACAGGTATCTGGGGCGGGATGCAATGCCTTCGTCGCGGTTCGGCAAAATGATGGATGCCTCATCTTCCGCAGCCACAGCGTCCGGCTCCGACCCGGCTCCGGCATCGTCCAAGTCGACATCGTCCGTGTATAGGCGACTCTGGGCCGTCCTGCTGCTGCTGCCCATGACTCTGTAGGCACCCCTGTGCCACACCGGTTGATATCGATGGTCTGGGCCTCTACTCAGGCCGCCCATGGTAATATAAGCAGCATGAAACGGTGGGCTCATAAACTCGAAGCCGTGAAACTGAAACCGAAGGCTTAGCAGGAAAAACAAGGCCTACAACACACCCATCAAACTGGACGGAAAAACTCCATACCATCAAGGAAGACACGGGAAAAGCCACCAAGAGCCGAAGTGCCGCCTCCCCGACGGCCAAGACACTTGATAGATTCACGTCCATGGTGCCCGGCCGTAGAATGGGCGCTGCAATCCAGTAGGTCAGCTTCCCAAGCAGGGTCGCCGGCGACGGGGGCATTGCACCCAGGCGCTGCCATTGCCGTGTCGGGGCCAGTTCTCGCACATCCTGGAGGCTCTGCAAGATCAACGGCGCAAGCTTTCCGTCTTCGGCGGCGACGTAGTGAAGCAAAGGGCCATCGTCAGCCTCCATACGCTGTGGTTTATTGTGCTGTTCTGGCATGATTGCGTCCGCACCTCATGCCAAGATTATGTATTATGCTGCTTCTTGTTCAGGTCGCATTAACATTTGTTCGATGGCGACACAGAACATGACTGGGGGCAGTGAAAGCAGGGTCTGGAGAGTTAAATAGGGCTAATCCATAATAAAGACCCGACGACAAGTGTGCCCCAGACGGCGGCCTCGAACGCGTCGCCCCCTATCATGTGCATGAAGGCGGCCCGAAAGGCGACCCAAGAGGTGTGGCGTAAAAACCCTTGGGTGTAACCGTGTAAGCCCAGTTCATTCCTAGGTAGTGATTCCTAGCGCCGATGTTAGGTGCCAACAAAATCGGGCACTTCATACACTGGAGTCTCTACCGATCGAACGCCGCCACGCCGGCTAGGGCGCGCCAGGTATAATACCACTAGACGAACGCTCATTCGGTTCAGTCCCAAATGTGAGCCGCGTGGACACAATTCGAGCAAACATCACTGGCCGTCAAAATATATAGGGGACGGCAGCAGGAGATTCGTGCGCCAGTGGCATCCAAGACAAGACGGCTGACGAAGCGTCATGTTCTGCTCGCCATAACATCCACACGCCATTAGTGAATGACGCAAGTTTACCATCGCCATCATATGTGCACTAAAGCTCGAGCTAGATGCTGTGATAAATCTTCTTGATCATGACCCATGCACCGTGCCTCATGTCGGCAAGGAATATGGCTATCTATCTGCGACTTTCACAGGACATGATGCGCTGCTTGTCAAGCCCCCAGCACACGGGATTTTCAATTCCACTTTGGTCATGCAGGACATATACGAGCAGTTTGGCAAGATAGAGCTGACCCTCCTGGTCGGTGTGTGCGGGGGTGTACCTCAGCCCCTGAGCAGCAGCGATGACTGCGTTTCGGAGCCCATCTTCCTTGGTGGTGTGGTCATTAGCAATTCCATCGTTGGTTACATGCAGCGGCTCGCTTCGGTCCGCAAGGGGCTGAGCTAAGAACAGTGACTTCGTGGCGCATCAGCTCCAAGTTGCAGCAAATTCTGGGCTACCTCGGTACGGACCACTTCATGAAGGAGCTGTCACTTAGCTCAGAAACGGCAATGACACATTTCTTCTGCGACAAGAAATATCGGTGCCCGGAGCGTCCAAGGATTTGGCATTCGCGTCGACGTACCACCACATTCATCGCAATGGCTGTCCGGCGGGCCGCTGCGACGCTTCCCCGCGCAGACATTGCGAAGCAGCTACGAGGTTGAGCTGTACTGCCCTTGGATGTGACGATCAGCACGCTCGCCACCGCCAGGCATATAATTGTCGACCGAGACTTATCCACATTGGAACCTACGCTTCGGCTAATGTCGTCATGAGAAGCCCTGACATGAGAGATAGTTTAGCAGAGGGCCATGACGTGCTTGCCTTTGACATGGAGGCTTCGGGGGTTCTGCAGCTGAACGCAGCTTGTTTGGTGATCAAGTCGGTCTGTGACTACGGCGATAGCCACAAGCACAAGGCTTGGCTGAACTATGCTGCAGCTTGTGCCGCGTCTACTGCCAGGGTTTTTGTCGAGTACTTTTATTCCCAATGCAAGTTGCTATTCACTTGTATTCTACTCCTCGTTTTGTCCCCAATGTAGCTAATTTCATTGCAGCGCAAGAAGTTAGTCGGACAAGCCTTCTACGGAGGAACAGCTGTAAGTTCCCTCCCATGGACATGACAGCTTCTGGCAGCAGAAGCACAGAGCACTACCTTGACCAACTCCATCTATCAATATTTCATTCTTGTTAACGCGGAATCAGGGGCCAGGTTTGCAGTCCAAAAAATTGGCTCTTGAGGGCAGGGGCTGCTGACGGCAGCAATGCTTGCGGCATGCCATGCTCCTTTGCCGGCTCACGTTGTACAGAGTTTTACGCATACCAAATCTTATCAACAGTGGCTTCAAAGCGATATACACCTATTGATAGCCAGTATCTTACCGCGCAGCCATCGGATTCAGCCGGAACCTTCTGAAGACCCAGACTCGCTTGCCTCTGCCCATTTCTATATCGCTGATGCGTTGGCTCAGTGCGCTAGCCAAAAACTATCGGGTTCGCGCATATTTTATATTAATTGCTCTTGGACCTCGCCAGGGCGAAAGCAATCGCAGAAAGGTGATCGTCGACCTGCTCGGGAAGACACCAGCATCGATGCTGCTGATGTAGGTCGAGCCATTAGTGTCGATGGCATCGACTTTATTCTTGAGCTTTTGTTTCTGCAGCTCTTTCAAAGCCTTTCTCAGCCAGATTTTCTTTTGGTTCAATACGGCATGGAACTTTCGGAGAGCGACTTTTTAGAGCTCAAAATGACTATATTAGAAGAGGGTTTGCCCCCTTCTCGGCACATGCTCCATCTCATCGACCACATGTTGACCGAATCGACTTGGAAGATTCCATCCTAGTTGTAGGAAACATTGGACTTATTGGGCTGTCTGACCAGACCACCTTGCTCGCTCACTTGGAGGTTCTATGTGCGTCACCAAAAACGAGGGTGTGCATCGCGGTTCCATCGCGCCCTCATATTACTACACCACTATATGGCCATCTTCCCGTCGTTAAAGAGGAGACCTAATACAGCGGTGCGTATGCCTTGGCAAATACAAGTCCAAGCCAAAGTGCACCTTTAACACTCGGCAGAATTCCTAGCGTCGCTGTGGTTCGATGAAATGGACGCTCGAAGATTACAGGTCTGACAAGCCACACCATCGACCAATAACTGGGTCTGGGAAAACATGACGTATCAAGAGTTTTCTCAAAAAGAGTCTGGAATGCTGTGGATTCGAGGGAAACCGGGTAGCGGCAAGTCTGTTTTGGCCAAATCCATCCGCCATACACTTCTGCATCGGTCATCATCGGAGATGGCATCGGAAAGCTCGAAATTCTTAGTTGGCGACTGGTTCTACCATCGCATCGGTGGCGGCGACCGTACTCGGCATCGCTCTTTTCTCCGCTCAATCTTGCATCACTCTGCGAAGCAACATTGAGCCATATTCGTCCTATTTTGCCTAGCACCATCCCGATCAATGACCCTGGAAGATGTTATGTGGCAGGATGACGATCTTGCAGATATCGTTTCGCGCGTTTGCCATGGCCGTATACCGGTATTTTGTATTGTTGACGCGGTCGATGAGGCAGAGAGCCCAGACATCCTGTTAATTATCAAGAAATTTGTGACAGGGACTCCTGGCTCCAAGGCGAAGTTCATCAGATTGAGTCGACCAGCAGTCGAGATTGAGCGCCACATGATCGGTTTCCCGACTATCGTCATGGAAAATGAGAACCACGGCGACATTGAGAGAATTGTTGACGAGGGTCTCGCGTCGTTGCCAAGAGCGCTGCATGCGTTTCACATAGCTGCCCCGCCGACTCACCCTGAACACATGGCATATTCTCGGCCCGCGCAGCCAAGGTTGCCGCAATTGAAACCTAAACATATACGCTTCTCAACGACACAGGAGTCGAAAGCACTGCGAGAAATCGGCCAACGGCTAATCTCTCATGCGCAAGGGTCGATACTATGGGTTAAGCTAGTGCTTGTTGATCTTCTGGGGCTGGCCGCCTCCCCACGGCCTTGTACTTTGGTGGACCTGAAACAGGCTGCGATGGAGATGCCACATGAAATGAAGGAGTACTATACACAAATGGTGACGGAATTCACGGCGGGCAAGTCTGAAAAGGACGTGCAGAAAGTCCACAGGATCCTAATGTGGATATGCGCAGGGAGTGAGGTGGGCAGTGTAACTCTTGAGATGCTGTGGGAAGCCATGGCTCTCTTGGACGACGATTTCTCATCTTCTACCATGGACGATATTCATCAAAGGAGGATACCAATCCTTTCATTCGACGAACTATGGCGCAAGATTTATGTTGTGTGTGGTCCGTTCCTCGCCATCCATAATCCAGGTCTTCCTGTGGAAGAGTCTCGAAATTACCATTATGGCGCTACGTCGATCGTCCAGCTGATGCATCTGTCTGTTCGGGACTTCCTTACCGAGGCCTCCGAGGCCGGTAAGCTGTCGTTTGGTATTGTCCAAGCCCGGGAATTTATGAGGAGTCATCTCAGGAACTATCTGCAGATCATAGCGAGGTACTTTCAACGTGAAGAAACAGACGCTGCGCTCGAGTGCACGGAAGTAGTGGATTACTTGGAAGAAAGGAAACTTCTCCAACTGGCACTCGATGTTTTGCAGGCCGACGACAATTTTGGGGTAAATGTTGGATCGCGGCTAGACATCCCAACTCTAGCAAAGCCTGCGGAAGGATCTCCTCAGCATCGGCTTGCATCGGTGCTGGAGAGTGGTTGGCGCGCCCTTGAGGGCCTACCTTTTGCCTGTCAACGGGCATCTAGTGAGGAAGATGGTACCAGGCCATGTGGCGACAACACGCCACGCCTACTGTCGTCAAATAGGCTGTTCTACCAAGCATGCCAGGACGGATCCGTCACCGCTGTATCAAACATGTTGACCTTGGAGTGGCACAAAGCACCTGGGACGGAGACCACCATTATCCCATACGGCGTCATGCTCGCTTCATCCGTCTGTCAGGCCGGCAGGATCAAGGCTCGGTCCGTCGTTAGAGCTGGCAAGGCTGGCTACAGGAGAGAGATGGACATTGCTATGCCAACTGCCAGAGCTAAAAGGCCGGTAGTGGAAATTACAACAGCGAGTCCCCATGGTCGACCAGAGAGGCCCCGGCTTAGTGCGCGCGGGGTCCAAGTGCCCGGGAACCTGGCACCAGAAGATCGCGGCGCTCGATCTCCTCCAGGATTAGACTGCGAGGATGGGTCGGCGTCACAGCTGTGGGAAGTCACAATCAGTATTAACTCAGAGACTGGTGTCACAGAGAGGGCATTCTATTTCAAAACGTGGTCGGAATATCTCGTCTTGCTCCTGCAGACAAGTTGGAAGCAGCATCAGACAGGCGCTACCAGTGATCTGGCATTGCGAGACGATGTTGAAAAGGCCATTGCCACAGCGGTAATGGCTGAGAGGAGCGCTCCTAGCGAACGATCAAGTCAACCCGTTTCCTATGAGTTTTACTCTGATCCTGCAACCCCGACACCTTCGTATAGTACACCTCGACTATCAAGAAGAATGCGCATGAAACGGAATACCAGCTGATGAGCTGTCGAATATGTAGGAAAATGCTCACAAGTCTAATACATACGGCCATAGGCAGTAGAAAATATCGCGTCCCGTTTGCTCCGCAGCAATCAAGCTTCTGACCGGCAGATTAGTAGTTGGGTCGGTGACGACCAGCGAACACCGGCTGCTGTATGTTTTTTTCTTTTTGTTCGTTTTTGTTCCTTCTTGGGAGTATGTGCGTCTTTTTGGTTATAGAGTCTCTCTGCTTGTCGGTTTGTCCATGTTGCCGTGGTTGGCGCACCTCGGGCTTGTCGCGCTTCTTCAACCACCCCGCAAAGATAATCTGGACATTTCCAAAATCTTCGACCTGACGGATTGGCTATATTCTACGTTTGAGAATGATCTTTTATGGATTTTACAGGCGGATCACAGGCCTGGCCGCGCCGCCCTCTCCTCGTGCAAGCGAGTATGTAGTAGCCAGTCCCCGTCGATGACTATATTGGTCACTGAAGAATATAAAAGCCCTTCCCCCACCTAGACGTTACTTGTTGGCGGCTTCACGGCCCTCTTCTCATGATTCGCCATAGTTCTGCGATGACCTCGTAGTCACATCAAAGGCAATTCAACGACAGTCTGAGGATGATGACCTTGCCGGAGCTGGACCCAATCACAATGGTAGATCCAGACACAGCTGAGCATGTGGCGCGAAACTGAACTGGAAGCCAGAGCAATCTACTTCCATCCCACAGTATCCAATCCTTATCAATCCCTATACCAGGGCGTTGCACACACCTGGCCGAGTCCTCAAGACAGTTGTCGTCGATAGTAATCGCACCAACATCAGTCAGTATACAACAGGAGCCATCTTGGATGAATTCCAGTCGCTCTGATATGCATCCGATGTATATTGTTCGCACACACTCACAGGTGTCGGCGCGCCAGATTCGCAAGGTCTTGTCGCCTGAACTTGACGCCACGAGCTTTGCGTCGTGGGAAAAGGCCACAGAAAACACTGAGCCCCCAAGGCCATCCAGGGTTTGCACGTACTTGCCCGTGTCAGCGCGCCAGATGTACACACTTTTGTTACCCGAGGATGCTATGAGTGTTGAGTCATGCGAAAAGGCTACAGCCACTCGGTTGCGTCCGTGGCATTGCAGCGTCCGCACACACTCGCCCGTGTCGGCGAGCCAGACACGCACCGTGCCAGCATCGGAGCCTGCTGCCACGAGCGTCGAGTCGTGCGAGAAGGCTACAGACAGGATAGCGCTACTGTGGCCCTTGAGCATCTGCACACACTCGCCCGTGCCAGTGCGCCAGAGACGTACTGTTTCGTCGTCTGAGCCTGATGCCAGGAGCGTCGAGTCGTGCGAGAAGGTTACGAAAAACACGGGATTGCGGTGGCCCCGTAGCGTGTTCAGACACTTGCCTGTGCTGGCACACCAGATGCGTATCGTGTCGTCGTCCGAGCCGGATGCGACCAGGGCCGAGTCGTGAGAAAAGGCCACAGAAGATACCAGCTCACTATGCCCTTCCGGCGCCTGTGCGCACCTGTAGCCATCGGCAGCGCGCCAGATGCGTATGGTGTTATCGCCTGAGCCTGACGCCACGAGGGTCGAGTCGTGAGAAAAGGCTACCGACAACACCGGGCCACGATGACCTTTGAGTGTCTGCACGCATTCACCCGTTTTGGTGTCGGAGATGCGTATCGTGTCGTCACCTGAGCCCGACGCCACGAGCGTCGCGTCGTGTGACCAGGCCACAGACCACACTGGGTTGTTATGGCCCTCCAGGATCTGTACACACTTGGCCGTGCCGACGTGCCAGATACGGACCGTCTCGTCGCCTGATCCTGATGCCACGAGTCTGGAGTCGTTGGACAAGGCCACCGACAATACCGGCTTGGTATGGCCATGTAATATCTGCAAACACTCGCCTGTAGCAGTGCGCCAGATATGTAAAAGATCATCATATGAGCCTGATACCACGAATGCCGAATCGTGAGAAAAGTCCACAGATAATACCGGAGCGCCACAATCCTCTTTGAGCGTCTGCACGCACTCACCCGTGTGGACGCGCCAGATACGTATTTTGTCGTCGCCTGAGCCCACGGCCATCAGCTCCGAGTCGTGCGAGAAGGCTATAGACAACACGGCAACGCCGTCGTGGCCTTGAAGCGTCCTGACGCATTCGCCGACATTGGCGCGCCAGATACGGACTGTATTGTCGTATGAACCCGACGCTACAAGCGTCGAGTCGTGCGAAAAGGCCACGGACGACACAGGGTCACTGTGGCCTTCCAAGATCTGCACGCACGCGCCTGTGTCGGCACGCCAGATGCGCACTGTCCGGTCTTTCGAGCCCGATGCCACAAGCATCGAATCGTGCGAAAAGGCCACGGAGGAGACTGCCAGACTGTGGCCTTCGAGGGTCTGCAGACAGTTGTCCCAGTATTCGTTCATCCGTGGTTTCAAGCAGACCCATGTAGCTGCATCTTGGGACTTTTCAAAAATGCTTCTTACTTTGCTCTGGTTTGGCGCAAAGATGAGTAGTGAGGAGTACAGCTGGAGAGGGGTCGAGCTGATGACGGACATAAACGATTGTAGAAAACGAAGGGCATCGTCGAGGAAACTTGAGATTTCTGTGCTAGCATCTCCCTATAGTATAGTGAGTATGTTGGCTGGTGCAAAAAGTCATGACCCTGAATTTCCTGACCGTAATTCGTGACTGCAATGCTCTGAGAAGGCCAAGGCTGTCAGATGCCCTGCCCATGAGAGCTAAAGCCTCTATCCAGTGTAGAAAATGATGTATCAAGAATCGATGAGCATCTGTGCCATTAGAAATGGGGCTGCTTGCCTCGTTCAAGTGGTGTACCCAGTATAGACAGGCATATTGCACCTCGGACGGCAGGCAAGAGTTGACCCTCTCACTGCTAATGTCAGTACGAGGGGTACCAGGCAGTCCCGTCGCGCATATATCTTTTTTCAAATGGCTTAACAAACAAAGACAGCGCGCCGACAAACCCGTGTGCGTTTCCTTTTCGTCTATCCAAAAGGGATTGCTGTCGCGCCCCTTGGCATCAACCAGAAATTCACCAAACGACAAGTGCAGCAACCTGATGGGCGCATCGATGCTCCAATCTGGAACCCTGATCACGGAGTGAAGTGGATCCAGACAATCATCGACAGCACGCTGTGGTATTTCCAGTAGTCGCGAAAGTGCCGCCGCCGAGAACGGGCTGCTCAAGAGGACAAGAGGACCAACAATCTCCCGGAATCGCTGCAGCACGTAGTGTTCCTCGTCCCGGTCAAGGCTGGCAATCTGCTGGCCAAGAACAAGCAGGTACATGCTGTTGAGACTGGCCCGTCGTTTTGTCGCTTGGTGGCTCACCACTTTTAATAGTTGCGTTTCTGGGTTTCCGCATCTCCGATCCGCGATGAAGAGACATAGAGTGGCTGCAAAAATAAACAATGGAACTGACATTGTAGTCAGTGACTCTAGAGCATCGCGACCTGGCCAGTCTGGGCGCAGCTTCCGGTGATCAGCGACCGATGCGTTGAATTCCGTTCGAATCTCTGCGAGCCTATGCTCGAAGAAGAGGAACATGTCACGCTTGATCAGCGGCCGGGGTATCTCGTGCAGGATGATGTTCTGGTGCGCTCTCTGCGTAAATTCGACGCGGACCGTCAGCTCTGGCCGGCTGGTGATGAAGATTTTGATTGGCCTTGCAAGCTCCGTACTGGCTCTAAAGAAAAGGCGAAGCAGGAGGCTGATGTCAGTCTCTTGCTCACACTCGTCCAGCGCGTCGATGATGAAGACGGTGGGTGCATCTGTGCTGCCATTCTCTACTTTCGAAAGCGGCTTGAGGAAGAGCTGACTGAACTGCTCCCGCGTGTTTCTTGTGCAGAGTAGAGCATCTGCGTCAAGGGCATTGCTGACGTGTCTTGTGATGGCGGGGAGTCTATGCACTAGGTCACTCGCAATGGTAGGGAAGAACTTTGCAATGCTGGCCCTGTCCGTCTCACCTCTTTTAAAGAAGAAGCTAGCGCCCAGACGACCTTGCGATGCCCACGACTGGGCAACAGTGCGAGAGATGGTCGACTTTCCGGTCCCTGCCATGCCGTTCAGCCAAAACATGGGCTCGGCGCTTGAGTCATCTGCCCAGTTCTGTATTTCTTCCAGGGCCTCTACTCGCGTGGAGGCCAGGCATGTCGACCTATGCTCATCAGAGCTTGAGTCAAAAGTTGCTCCCTTGGCAATAGAGAGTCGGTCGAGGACCGCCCTCTGATGCGCAGTAACCACCGACTCGCTAAAAAGTAAACGCGTCAGTCGCAGGCACAGCGTAAATAGAATCGGCGCACATTGACTTACTGGAGCCCTTGTAGTTTGCCTTGCACTTTGGTTGCCGTGGACTGAATGCTCTTTATACCTGTACCAACTAAAAGTAAAATGAGTTGCCATATTCTTGGAGCTCAATGTGCCGTAGACGGACTGTGTGAGGGCTTGAGATACTAACTGAATCCCAGGACCGTGGAAATTTGCCGCTCCGTTTCCAGCCTGGTTGCTGGAATACGACGAAGAAAGTCTTTTGCATAGGCAGCGGCGGCCATGGCTGCATAGCCCTGCCACTGCTTATTTTTATGTGAATCGGCATAGTCGCAGATGCCACGAATCACAACGCAAGGGAAGCGATTCATGAGGCCTGCAGCCTCCATCTCAAAACAGAGCACGCCCTCTTCTTCTGCCAGCTGATCACGAAATACGGCATCTTTCATTAGTTGATTAGCCGAAGCGATCGTGCCATAATGTATAGCCGGGTTGTCTTCCTCGCTCGTCCGTTCACGTCGCTCCACCAAGCTGGAAGAGCCGACGTAGCAATCCGTCATACAGTCAATGCCGTCAAGCTCTTGATGGACAATTTCACTCCTAAAGAGCCTATCACTGCTGCTACTTGGCCGTCGATAGTTGTTTTGGAGTCTTGGCTTCTGGGCAAGGGCCGTGTTGATCGCTTCCTCAAGTTGATGGCCGTATAGTTCGTGCTCGGCTTGAATATCAGTCAAGGCAGCTCGGAGGAGCTCTGGGGGCTGGTTTAGAAAGCCAATAGTCTGGAACCTCTTGTTTTGAATCGTTTTTCCCATGTCATATTGAAACACCCCGCCATGCCCATTTCGGGGCGCGCTCACAACAACATCACCAAGCCGAATGTCGTTTTTGGAGCTTGGAGCTCCGCCGCCAATGCCGACCATTAACCCAATTCTCACATTTGGAAAGCTACTCCGCATGGCCTTTGCTACGCCTACCGCAGCAGCAATGCCGTATTCGCCGTCCGGCAGAGTGCCAATCACGACGTTGTGCTTTCCTAGTATGCCAAGAGTGTAAACATTGGCGTCGGCCGCGTTGACATGGTCTGTCCGGTCGTGCCTCTCATCCAAGAATGCTTGTGCAGCAACATACTCTGGCTTTATCGCGCAAATCCAACCGACAGTGTAAATGCTGGGGTCGGGCATCGTAGCCAGGAAAGAGATGGTGTGTGCTACTGCGCACAGAATAAAAACTTGGATATTGACGGGACAAGCCCAAACAAGACAAACAAGAGTACCAGAGTACCAGAGCTCAGAAACTATTGTATATACACTGTTCTCTTCCCCGCAGATTGAAGCGTTATTTGGCCGATGCAGCCACAGCGTCCAGCCAGGCACCCATGCATACCTCTACCCAATCAGAGTCAGACTTTCATTCGTTCTCTGCTGTGATGCCATACCATAATTACGAACGGGCAACTCGATCCAATCTATGCGCAGCTTTCAATGCAGTAGCACGGCTGGGCGCATTGAAGGATCATTGACGGCTTATAGCCAGGTTCGTCGGATTACTCGACCCCGATGGCATCTGGAAGCCATTATACAGCCGGGAGACACGATGTAATCAGGCTGGACCCGGTCCCAAATGGCCAATCGAGCTGAGTGACAACAGAGGTAGTAGTACTCTGTTTGGGGCCAAAGCATTCGCCTCACATCTGCAGAGTAGGCGCCGAGGGCGAGATTTGCTGCACCGTAATAGTTCCCGTCTCTTCTGTAATCTGTCTTCGTTTTTCCAGCATCCGCCCAAGTGGAAACGCCTCGGAAAGGGAGCTGGACGATTGGCAATCTTATAACCATGGCCCGCCCGGGATTGGCGGCGTCCAACATGGTCAAGCTTAAGAGAGATTTTGAACAAAGGGCCGCCCTGTTCAGAAAAGTACGCATCACGAGCGCCATTGTCGCTGACGATAGAGTTTCACCAGGATAGGCAGAATAAAACTCATAGAGGCTCGCCAAGGACTGCGAAGAGCAGCTCAAGGCGCCAAGATGATGTAGGGATGGAGGGGAGTGGTGGTGTTTCCGTGTGCCGCCCTCGTCACCAAGCAGATATGGGGCGATGGGCTGCGCTGGCAAGACCGAGAAGCGAAGCAACAGATGCTCCGCGGTGCGAAAGTGCGAGACCCGAGAACCAGTGTGACGACTGAGCCCGATGGTTCCGAGGCCAAGCTGCTTGACAAGGTCAATGGCCCAAGTCAAGCTTCTGAGGGTGACGGGATCGCTTGATGGAGCCGAGCTACGAGAGGGCACAATCGTCGCCATATGCTTTGAATGCAGGTGGCTGAGGGCACAGGAGATGTCCGATAGGTCAAACGTTCTGGCCGATTCCCGCCAGCATCGCTAGTTCACCTTCTAGAGCAATCCTACATTTGCAAACTGACAAAAACATAAATGTAGAAGTCTGCACGCTTGTACATGGAGGTTTTGCTTTGCATTATATGTGCTTTGTAGTGGATGGATGGACAGGATACGTGGCGTTTGAAAACATAGTCTACTTTTATATAACCGTTACCCAAGTACCGTAGAAACTCTTACTCTTCATCTATATTAAGCAAGGGTCTTGATCTCGCCGTCCTTTAGCTTGCCGGCATCCACAAGACGCTTGACCTCGGCGGTCCAGACAGCCTTGATCTTGTCAGCGACCGTCAAGCCGTTGAGCTGGCCAGCAAGGGCGGCAATCTCATCGGGATCAATCTTGCCCTGAACAAGCTCGACATCACCGAGAACAGCGTCAATCTGAGCGGCGCTGGCATCGCCACCAGTGGCAAAGTAGTTGGCGTCCTTGACGGAGCCCTTGAGCACACGCTTGTTCTTCTTGACAGCGTTCTTGGCCGCCTCCTTGGCCTTTTTGGAACTTTCGCGGTCGGCCTTGGCGGCAACCTCAGCTTCAGCGGCAGCCTTGGCCTCGGCAGCCTTCTTGGCCTCGGCCTCCTCCTTGGCGGCCTTTTCGGCGGCCTCGCGCTCGAAGCGCTTCTTGTTCTTGGCGGCGTTGGCCTCCTGGCGGAAACGCTTGATGCGCTCATCGCCGGCCTGGGCATCGTCGACGAGCTTGCGGAGACGGCTGTTGTCCTCGGCCTTCTTCTTCTTGCGGGCATTGGTGTTTTTGCGCTCGACGTGGCGCTTCTGGTCACGGCTCTCGCCGTCATCGGGAACATCCTCGTCGAGGTACTCAAAGGAGCGCCAACTGTCAAAGTTGTACCAGAAGTTGTAGAATTCTTCAACCTGCTCCTTGGCGGCATCGGCGCCACCAAACGAGGGGACGGGGTGCGTCCTGGAGAAGCGGCCCTCGGACTTGAAGACCTTGCTCCACAGCTTGTAGTAGTCACCCTTTGCGAGCTGCTTCTTGCCGGGAGGCTCGACCTCGGCCTCCTCGTCAACAGAGTCATACTGGCGACGCTTGGTGGGGTCGAGAAGAACGTCGGTAGCCTTTTGGATGCACTTGAAGAACTGGTCGTCCTCGGTCTTGCCAGAGGCGGCCTTCTTATCGGGGTGATGCTTCAGCACCTTCTTGCGGTGGGCCTTCTTAATCTGCTCCTCGGTGGCCTTCCAGCGGTACTTGGAGAGACCGAGAATCTTGTAGTGATCCTGGGACTGTATGATTGTTAGCATTAAAAGCGAGACGCATGCGCATGAAGCGGTATATGCTCACCTTCCAGTCCTTGGCCTCGCGCTGCAGCAGCATTGGGTCTTCTTCCTCTTCCTCCTCGCTTTCCTCGACGTCCTCGGTCTTCTTGGCGCTCTCCTGGGCCTGAATGCGGTCATCCTCGGAAAATGTGCGCTTATGGCGAGCACGGCGGGCGTGGGCGAGGAAGTGAGGGCCAACAGGCTCGATGCTGCGCTGGGTGGCACCAGACAGCTTGCCAATGGCCTTGAAGTCCTTTTCGGCGCTCCAGCCCTCAGTGAGGGCCGGTAGCGGCAGTTCAACCGGAGCGATGGAAGCCATGATTATGAGTTGAGAGATATGGCAAACAATAGAGAAGTAGGGAAGAGTCCCTTGAAAAATTCCGGTGGTGGATTTTTTCTTCTCACCCAGCGCAAAGGTTTTTGGTGGGGCGCATTTTCAGCACGCAAAAGCGCTGTGGCTGACCAACTGGCGGCGGCCGTAGCGACCAAGCTACGGCGGAACCCGGCTGAACTGCGTCTCCGGAATCAACGGTCGACTGCTTCTAATTTCTTGATCGCTGGTCAAATCTCTGCGCCGTCAATTCCGCATTCAAAGCAATGGCAGCCGTTGTAGCATATCGAAATCTCATGCGCGCGGCTCGCGTAGCCTTCCAAGGCAAGTCACCCTGCCATGTCGGAGGACTTTTGGCGACCAGGCACTGTACTGACCATGCAACAGGCGACGCTCCCATCCTCATGGCTGCGCAAAGCCAGATCCGGGGCGAGTTCCGAAGTAAGCAGGGGCTCGATCCCAAAGACAACAGTGTCAACGATGGTATTCAGCATGCGACAGAGGTTGCCAAGTTTCTGCGCGAAAACGTGGTCCAGGGCAAGAAGATGGAAGGGGAGGAGGCCAAGTACAGTGAGTTGCACAAAGTCTGGTGCAAAATGGGCATTTAGCGTTGGAATCTAGACTAACCACCGGAATGCAGAGTTACGAATTCACGAACACACCGAACGAGGCGACAATGAAAGCATAAAGATGGCTGGCGCCGGCGTCGCCGGTGGCGGCTGCTGCGGCGGTTCCAAATAAAGAGGAATATCGCTCTTGTATAATTAAGAAAAGTCCTGTACTATATGGTCATGCCAACTAGCCGCTAATGATACCCTCCTGTCCGAGATTGCCGTTTTCCACACGCGCCGGCAATAACTATGATTTTGTACATGTTGTAAAGAAGCCCGCCCGAACGCCAAGATGCTTATAAATCCCAAGTCTGCGACCGTATCTTCATTCATTCACCAGCCAAGCTGGCATAGTTGGGCGCATCCTCGCCGCCAGGCGGGGCAGCCACTGGTCCTGCCGACAAAGATGACGACGACGCCGCCTGTCCGTCTTCGATGGCGCCTTGTTGTCGCGCCCTGGCTGCCTGTCGAATGCGCGCATCGCGTAGCATCTCAGCACGCTGATCTTTGTCCATCGTGCCAATAGCCTTAGGTTGGCCCCAGCGAACGCGCAGAGGGCAGCCAGCGATGACTGCGCGGCCCTGGCACGCTGCCGCCGCCTTTTCTGCTGCTTCTCGTGTCTCATAGTTGACAAAGGCACAGTGCGACATGTGCGAGCAGACAAGACTCTTGATTTTGCCATGGACCTTGAAAAACTCGCGCAGCTTGAACTCGGGCAGGTCGTCTTCCACGCCCGTGACGAAGAGGGACATGATGTTGGCGTCGTCCGGTGGCAGCCAGTCGCGGGGGCCCGGTGGTAGTTGCGCAGTGCTCGGGAACGCGGCGCGACCCTTGCCGTGGCCGGTTCTGGCGCCAGCTGCTCGGGCAGCCCTCGAGTCCTTGGTTCGAATAGGTCCAGGTCCGCCAACACCAGCGCCGACGGCGGCGTCGCCACCGGTGCTTGCGCCAGCCAGTTCCGTCTCATCCACAGCTCTGCCTTTTCTAAAGTACGGCTTGCTGGCAGCGAGACGTCGCAGTAGTTCGCGTGCTTTTTCGTCCGTCTTTTCGTACTCTTCGGTGCCTTTGCCCTGTTCAATAAGCTTCTCATTGTTTTGCGCAAAGTATTCTCGGTTGATGTCGGACTGCGGTCCTGGGGCGACCATCTTGAGTGCGGCATCGCGGACGGCAATGGGCAGGCCAAAGGACAGGTCGAGCATGCAGCTCTGGCAGCAGTTCTTGAGGCGGGCGCAAGTCAGGCAGATCATGGTAGTCTTGCGTCGTCCTTGCGCGCGCGTCGCGCTCCAGCTGAAGATTGTAAATGGTCTCGTACACTGTGGGCTGCATGTCAGTATTCTCTCAACTGCTTCTCAGTTGACGTTGTGCTTACCAATTTGCATTCGGCGCCGTAGTCTTCTTTGAGCATCTTGACGTATGGGTTTTCTGGCAAGCAGTTTTCACAAACGGATGGAAAGTCGGTAGACTCCCAGCCGGATCGGTTGAGATCTTGCTTGATTTGCGGGGGCATGGCGACGACCGATTATGTGTGACGACGGCTATGTTGGCGGGCTGCAGTGGTTGATATTCTGCCATCACGATGCCCGCAGAAGACTTGTAGAAAAAACATGCTTACCTAAAGTACCTGCGCCACCCTAGCCACGTTGACGTACCGCCACAGGACCCCAAGGGGCCACGCTAAGCCTGAAAGTCTATTTTCAAATCACTGTCGATCCATGGGAATTTTCAGCACATTTCGAATTCGTATTCGCCGGAACCTCACCGCCTGCCTTGTCAAGCACTAGCGTTAACGAGGATCAAGATTAAATGTCCAAAGAGGACTAGCTGCTTGTCACAAGCCAACCATTTCGATTTTTTTGATTGCCAACCCACCAGTCAGGGGCGCGGAAAGTGGGCAGTCCGCAGCGTCCTGAAAATCGAAGCGGCCAAGGCCAAACGCCCGCGGATACCACGCTTTAAGAGCTCCCTCGTCCCACCCCCAATTGATTCCCATCACCATTTCACTTTGCTTCTCTGCTATCCACTGAGCTCCAAGACTGATTCATCGTCTGGTATTGCTGCTTCGAAACGTCATTGTCCTCCCGTTCCCGCTCATTGTCTGTACCTCTTCATTCCTGTTCCACCAGGCATTCAACATGGCTCCCTCTGCCACCCAGAAACTCGAAGGCGAGGATCACGCCCGCGATGCGGCCTTCAACAAGGCTATGCACGGCAAGTCTGCCCAGGCCAAGGGCGGCATCGCTGCCATGTTCAGCAAGGGCGGCGACGCCAAGCAGGCTGCTGTCGACGAGTACTTTAAGCACTGGGACAACAAGCCCGCTGAGAACGAGACCGAGGAGGAGCGTGCTGTAAGTTTGAATTGACCTTCTGCCAGACTTGAATTTTTGCTGACAGAACCTACACAGGCCCGTACTGCCGAGTATGCCACTCTTACCAGACAGTAAGTTTTGGATGCGCATTCCGTAACAGTCGAGGCGGACCGTGCTAACCCCCGTCAGCTACTACAACCTTGCGACCGACCTCTACGAGTATGGCTGGGGCCAGTCCTTCCACTTCTGCCGCTTTTCTGCCGGCGAGCCATTCTACCAGGCCATTGCCCGTCACGAGCACTACCTGGCGCACAGCATCGGCATCAAGGAAGGCATGAGAGTGCTCGATGTCGGCTGCGGTGTCGGCGGCCCTGCTCGCGAGATTGCCAAGTTCACCGGCTGCCACGTCACCGGCCTGAACAACAACGACTACCAGATTGACCGTGCCACCCACTACGCTGCCAAGGAGGGTCTCTCGAAGCAGCTCGACTTTGTCAAGGGTGATTTCATGCAAATGTCCTTCCCCGACAACAGCTTCGATGCAGTATATGCCATCGAGGCCACCGTCCACGCCCCCACTCTCAAGGGTATCTATAGTGAAATCTTTCGTGTGCTCAAGCCCGGCGGTGTCTTTGGTGTCTACGAGTGGCTCATGACTGACGAGTACGACAACAACAACCTTCACCACCGCGAGATCCGCCTCGGAATCGAGCAGGGTGATGGCATTTCCAACATGTGCAAGGTCCAGGAGGCTCTTGACGCCATCAAGGACTCTGGCTTTGAGATGCTGCACCACGAGGATCTGGCTGACCGCCCCGACCCTTCGCCTTGGTACTGGCCTCTGTCTGGCGAGCTGCGCTACATTCAGTCTGCGGGTGACATTTTTACCATTGTTCGCATGACCAAGTGGGGTCGCTTTATTGCTCACAGCCTCGCCGGTATGCTCGAGACGGTGCGTCTGGCGCCTGCTGGTACCAAGAAGACGGCTGACAGCCTGGCCCTGGCCGCTGACTGCCTGGTCGCCGGCGGCAAGGAGCATCTGTTCACGCCCATGTACCTGATGGTTGCCCGCAAGCCCGAGTAAGAGGCTAGACTATAGAAAATGAGGCGCTGTGGTTTGGGATTGAAACTATATTAATATCAGAACTTTCTCGGCATTTATAGATGGCATGGCGAAGAAGGCGGTGGACGGTCGGGTGGGAACAAAACACTTCATACCGCATGTACATATAGACCTACATAATACATTTGTTTGTTCAGGAGTCGAAGTGAAAAAAACAGATGCTAGTGTGTATATATTGGTGGCGACGAGGGTTGGGTGTGTAGTTGAACCGCTTTTTGTGGCTTGCGCCCGCTGTGCATGTCTGAGTAGAGATGAGCCATGCCAACATGCTGAGTTTTAGACTGAGAGGCCGAATCTACTGCACATAGAGAAAAAGGAAAAGAAGGAAGGGGGGACGAAGAAAAAAAAGCAGAGAGAGAGAGAGAGAGAGAGAGAGATGATGATGATGAGACACGCTACTACGGTTGAAATACAGCTAGGAAGCATAATGTCTCGATTCTGCGTTATGTTTTTTGCCTTCTGCTGGCATTCTCCTACCCGGTATCGGGTTAGTTTGGATAGGAAAATGGGAAACACGCCAGCTTTGCAAGTAATTTTCGCTCCTATGAGAGGCCTATTGGATCGTCTCATTCACATGACGGTAATACATGTCAAATTTTCTTGTTGCCAACTATGTAGTACTTTGCGCCATGTGCCCTCGGGGCAGAATTGTAGCTAGCACTGGCAGAGGCCGAGCCAATACCACAACGGACATGCTCATAGTCTCAAGAATCTACACTACACCACACTTGGTTCCTCAAGACTTTGAGACAAACGTCAAATGAAAAAAAAAACTCGTTTAGTCGCAAGTGCCACCATAATCAATGCCATTTTATTTTCCACCCTTTGCAGATCGCGTCCGTTCACCAGTTACTCCCCTAACCCAACATCTTGATCCATCGCGAATGCCAGGTAGCATATTACCTCCGGCCGCCACACGTGACTGCAGCTGGCCAATGGGGGAGCTCAGTCAGCTATCTTCGTCCCAACAATTACAGCACCAAAATGCGTCAGACTCGCCGACGAGGGCCCCTAGAACAAGCCCAGACAGGCACTAAAGGCGGGCCCCAACGGGGGCCACAGTGCCTGCAGCCAGCCCTCTTAGCGCTTTGCGGCAGCGGCCTTGCCTTGCTGGGGCCTGATTGGGGCGGCCAGGTCCCCATGAGAGAAAAAAAAGCTGCATTGGCCCTGACAAGCTGCGTTCGCCGCGCTCCGTAAATTCCCTCTCAACCTCCTTCTGCAACCTCTCTCACCAACACCACGACTCTCCTCCTCCTCCCCTCCACCTCCCGGCGGCCTTCAATTGTCACATTTTTACGACCCTCGACCGAGTTGGTGTTTTCGCTGTAGCTGTTTGTTTCGCGAAATTCTTCGTCTTCGTTGTCCTCTCCGAATCCGCCGTTCCTCGGACCTCTCCAACCCCCAACGCAAATAGATAACCACACACACACACAGCGTCAGCATCGACAATCATGTCCCGCCTCCTCCGACCTGCCGCCCGCCTGGCGACCACGGCTGCCGCTCCCCGCGCTCCCGTCTCTGCCAGCGCTGCCCTCGCCCAGTACACCCGCGCCGTCCACCGGCCCGTCTACTTTGGCGCAAACCACACCCGCCGATCCTACGCGGACGGCACCGGCGTCAAGGAGTACACCGTCCGCGAGGCCCTCAACGAGGCTCTGGCCGAGGAGCTCGAGTCCAACCCCAAGACCTTTATCCTCGGCGAGGAGGTTGCTCAGTACAACGGTGCCTACAAGGTCACCAAGGGTCTTCTCGACCGCTTCGGCGACAAGCGTGTCATTGACACGCCCATCACCGAGAGCGGTTTCTGCGGTCTCGCTGTCGGCGCTGCCCTCAGCGGTCTGCACCCCATTGTAAGTTGCTTCCGCTAGTCGGCTCAATTGGCAGCCTCCGGAGCCACCGGAAAGCTATACAGCTTGCTTGACAGCTAACACCTACGCTCCCTCCCTAGTGCGAGTTCATGACCTTCAACTTTGCCATGCAAGCCATCGACCAGATTGTCAACTCCGCCGCCAAGACCCTCTACATGTCCGGTGGCATCCAGCCCTGCAACATCACCTTCCGTGGCCCCAACGGCTTCGCCTCTGGTGTCGGCGCCCAGCACTCCCAGGACTACTCTGCCTGGTATGGCTCCATCCCCGGCCTCAAGGTCGTCTCGCCCTGGAGCGCCGAGGACGCCAAGGGTCTGCTCAAGGCTGCCATCCGCGACCCCAACCCCGTCGTCGTCCTCGAGAACGAGCTGATGTACGGCCAGACCTTTCCCATGTCCGAGGCCGCCCAAAAGGATGACTTTGTCATTCCCTTTGGCAAGGCCAAGATTGAGCGCACCGGCAAAGACCTCACCATTGTCACCCTGTCCCGCTGCGTCGGCCAGGCCCTGACCGCCGCCGAGAATCTCAAGAAGAACTACGGTGTCGAGGCCGAGGTCGTCAACCTGCGCTCCGTCAAGCCCCTCGACGTCGAGACCATTATCAACTCGGTAAAGAAGACGCGCCGTCTCTTGTCTGTCGAGTCTGGCTTCCCTGCCTTTGGTGTCGGCTCCGAGATTCTTGCCCTGACCATGGAGTACGCTTTCGATTACCTCGACGGCCCCGCCCAGCGCGTCACCGGCGCCGAGGTGCCCACCCCCTACGCTCAGAAGCTCGAGGAGATGAGCTTCCCCAGCGAGAAGCTGATTGAAGACTGGGCCGCCAAGATGCTCAAGCTCTAAGCTATTTGCAGAGGCTTGAGGGGAGAAGATAAAGTCCTACCCTATAAAACTGGCCGCCGGTGATGAAGCCGCGCACAGCAGGTCACGGCGCGGTCGGAAAAAGAACTCACGTGTTGGTTAACTGACACACATACCTGATAGATGGACAAAACGGCTGGGACCTGTACTTGTATTCCTCATTGTCTGTATATCCTGACCATAGTGTCTTAATGATTCATTTGTCTGCCTCTGGCGCTTTGCCAAATATTATCATGACTGTGAATGGTTTATTTGGGTCGTCGAGGCTGACAGGGGATGCAGTATTATGCATAACACTGTCCCCATGACGCCAACTGCGTCACCAAGAGTGGTGTTTGCTAACATTGCCGGAAAAGCGCGTCACGGGTCACGGTGAATATTGTCAGGGAGACCTGCATTGTTTCAGTCAACGCATGTCGCTTTTTACTCGGGTAGGAATGATCGATGAATGTAGCAAGTACAGTAGATGTAGTAACAAAGACAAGCAACGCCGGCAGGGCCATGGCTGAACAAGAAGAATATTACTACTCTCTTTGCACTGTGACGGTAATATAATCAAGTAATATATTCTGCTGTGTGAGCCCGGGCTTGTGTTTTAAATGGCTATATTAAAGCACGAAGCTTGGCAAAGTCAAACGTTCCCAGACCAGATGCCGCATCCCAGCCCGCCGCCGCCGTAAAGCCGTCGCTATCGCAGCCATGGTTGTTGCCAGAGGTGACATCACGAATCGCGGCCGTAGCGTTCTGCGAGTACAGCAAGGGGTTGATGAAGCCGAGATTGGGCTTGCCTTGCGACTGACGGTAGTCATTCAGGACCGAGACCATGGCAGCCCAGGCCGGCGACGAGGCGGATGTGCTGCGAACGGAGAATAGCCCGCCATTGATGACGACCTGGTAGTTTTTGCTGACCAGAGAGATGTCGGGTTAGCCACGGCCGCTGGGGTTAAAGTGGCCGTTATAGGAGGAGCCCAGCGACTTGGCATATGCGCTGGTGACGTCCTTGTTGTAGTCGGGAGCCGAGAAGTGGTTGGAGTAGCCTCCGCCAGAGGACGTGGAATCAGGAGTAAAGTCGGCGACGACTTCGTTGTTGTTGTTGTTGTCAAACTGCACAGAACGAGTTAGTAAAAAGACCTGTCCCTTGCTTTATGAATCGGGCGACACGTACCTCGGTTCCGCCAACTGCTGTCATCCACGGACACGAAGCCGGCCAGTTGGCGTAGAAGCCCTTGGAGCATCTGGACTCGCCAATGCCGCCGACACCGTAGTCTCCCGAGGAGAAGAAGACGGAGATGCCGCGGGCGCCGGCCTTCATGAACTCGCTGCAGACGCGGTCCATGTAGCTGCCGTCGAAGCCTTGCTCCTCGCCGGCATACGACGTGGAGACGGCGGTGGGAGGGTTGGGCGCCGACGTCAGGTAGCTGGCGAGGTTGGCGATGCCGTCCGCGAATCCGAATGCGTCCTCGGGACCGAACGCGAGCAGCTCGCTGGGGTTCGGGTGCGCCACGCCGCCGACGTACTGCGTGTCGAGGTTTCCCTCGAGCAGCGTGCTTTGGTTGCCGGATCCCGCGTTGCTTCCCGACGCCGCGGAGACGTCGCGAAAATCGGCGAGGCCCGGGGCGAAGGCGGACAAAAAAGTGGCATAGTCCGAGTGCGAGGCGGCGATGCCGATGAGCAGGGTGCTGGCGACGAGCGACTTGCCCCGGCTGGTGTAGTCGACGTCGTACAGGGCGTTGATGCACGAGGGCGTGATGCGGCTGGGGTCGCAGGTGCTGCGCCTGCCGATGCTGGGTCGGCGCCCTGTTCGGCGGCCGCCGCCTTGACAGAATTGTAAAAGGCCGTCGTCGGGGTCACCATGTCGATGATGCCGTGGAGGTTCCTGGGCACGCTGTACTGGGTCGTGCGCGGGATGCCCTGCGCGCTGGCGGAGCTGGGATGCGTGTACATGTGGTACGTGGTGCCGAGGGGCGCCTCCATGACGGCGACTGGCGCGGTGAACTCGACCCAGTCGTTGGTCGGCTGCGAGACCTCAGTGACGCCGCTCGCAGCAAGCCAGGCCTTGACAGCTTCGACGCTGCCGGCGGTGGGGGTCGTGTAAGCGGCGACCTCTTCCTGCGAGAGCCACTGGCCGTACTTGGGGCTGGAGGGGTCGGAAATGTCGAGGAGCTTCTCCTGCAGGCCCTGCAGGTTGCTCTGCTTCAGGCCAATCTGCGCCTTGATGGGGGCATCCTTGTCCGCCTGCCCACTCTTCACCACTGGGAGGGGATGCTCTTGAGCTCATGGAAGACTGCAAGAGGGCTGGCGGCCGTGTCCACGGGGGGAGACCAGGCAGTGTTTGCCAACGAGGCCAAAAAGGCAATTTTGGAGATGCGGACCATGAAGACGAGCTTGGTAAGACGTAGGAAGGAGTATCGAGTATGGCAATGTCAATGAGGTGAGAGGGGAGACGACGAGAGGCTTCGTTGCTCGCCGGTTTTTATAGTTCCTCTTCTTCCATGTTGAAGCTTTTGTTCTTTTCGAAAACGTAAAACAGCCTGCAAGACGCAGTTTGATCAGCAAGTATATTACAAAAGCATTCGAGTCATGCATGGCCCGATGCTAGGCTCTCGCCTACGACACTCCTCCGCCAGCGGCTGTAAATGTGGTGTATCCATCTTTGCAGACTCTAGTTGGCTAATAGAGTGTATACACTGTAACCCCAAGTCTTGACAACTGCCTATTTCTGCACACTACAATGACGGCGAAGAGTGCCGTCGGTTCCGAGTCCCAGGCTGAAACCGTGTGCCAGCAAGAGACTGTTGCCAACAGTCCACCTCGACAACGAGGGCCATAAAATAAGGTACCGGGAATGCGACTGATGCGAAGTAGCCTTCAAGGCATAGGACCAGTAAGAGTCTGTACGGGACCGAGTTGCCGAACGCACGGGTATGCATGAGTGCTTGTTCCTGAAGAGGCAGTCGGGCATCGTGGCGGGTTCGTAGGAACCACTTAGACGGCTCCTGGAGACAAGCCTGTCTGTCGCTGCTCCTTGTGACACATTGGGCTTACGTTTTTGGCGCGACATTTGCCCATCATCAGCCGACTGCGGCGTGAGCTGCTGCTCGTTACGGAGCCAGTTCCGTCCGGCCGGAGACGCCTGGATAGCGGAGCCGAACCGGGAAAAAAAATGCGCTTGACAATCCCGTCATGGTCTCCTCAAGGCAAAGTCTTTCCAGTGTGGCTCAGTCCACTTTCTCATCAGCTAGCGCCGGTAGTTATCATGGAGTGGCAGGGCAAAGCGTGTTCGCGGCTGTGGCTGTGGCTTGGTGCGGATGCGCCGGGTCCAATAAACACGCATCCGATTATCGTATAGTGATTCAACCTCGCAATGCATTCTAGTTACCGGATGCATGAGGGCAAGGCGAACTTGTACCTGCTAGGCTTCCATGAGGAGTACATGGGGGGATGATGCAAGTCTGCAACCTCTTGGTGGGATGAAGGTCCCTCACCTGCTTGCTCTCCGATCCAACGCTGCTATTTTCGGAACATGGCCGGCGTAGATCTACCCTAGTTGCCTAATTCTCTCTGTCCTCTATTCTCGGGCAGACGGCCGAGATTGGGGACCTAGTGTGGCTCAGAAGAATCCACAGTTCAAGGTTTACCTGCTTCTTCAGGTTGAGAGAAGCAGGTCGCTAACTAGTGCTCAAATCTCGTCTATCGAGGGCGACACCAGCACTCTGCGGTGCAGAACCCGCGACGCCGCATGATGGAAGTGAGCCGGCCGGTAGGCTCGGCCCTATCCACGGACTACCGAGGCGACCACACCAGCGACGCGTGCTGCTCACTTTTTTTTTTGCTAATGATTATAAATTTCTTCTTGAAGATAACCAATTCAAAAAACCAGACATGGATGCGCTGAGGAATTTACCAAACGCGTCGTTGATTTTTCATAGCGACATCAAGGCTGAGTGGCTCTGTCAATTGCCAATTGCTCATGTGCAACTGTGAGACAAGCGACTGACAAGCGGGGGCTTACACAACGTGTTGTCTGTTTCTTGTCTGTTGGCAAGTTACTATTTACCACGTATAGGATGGCAACGCGACAAAAGATGGCTCTACAGCGTAAAGCTGTGGCATGGACAAGGGCGCCTTGCTACCAGCACAGAAGAGATTCCTCGTAAGGATAGGCGGCATCACCCGTTTTGCCGCGGAAATGCTGTAGCTCTTCCCCAAACGCCCACAGTAATGGCGTCTGGAAATGATGCAGGACATTCCAGGACATTCATCTCATGGTAGCTCAGGTGGTGGCAATGGCCTGCACACTGGACGAGCCCTGGTTGGCTGCCGACGCCAACCGCACATGCACGTCCACAGCCTTGCATGCGCCTCGCAAGTTCAGCTCAGCTTGCCAATCTCAAGTATCGGAGAGGCGGTAAAAACTCAAGTCAATTTGATTGCGGATCACGGAGATGGGCAATCGCCATGTCGTTCACGGCCAACGTCCTAAAGACCCGTACCGGCTACACGGTCGCGTTCATCTGTGCCTCCCCGAATTGGAAATGAGGATACCGTGGAGTTTCTTGGGCACACTGCGCTTGGTCGTGCATGTAGCCAACAGGTCTGGACGGTCCACGACGGCACAAATGAGACTACGAGAGGGTGGCCTAACTCGCCGCCTTTATAGGTTGCGCCTGGCGCCAGCCAGAAACGGTAATCACGAACAGAGCTCACCAAACTGCTGCGCGGATGGAAACGGAAAGCTGTTCAGAAGCAGCCAGAGTCGCTAATGCAATTTATATTCTTCGAGTCGCTGGCGAACGGCGGCCGACGAAGCAGGGAGGCCATTGGGTCAACCTGCCCGCCGATTGAGTACTGTCAGGGGAATGACGCCGCTCCGCTAGCTGGAGAAACATTAACAGACCATTCTACCATGATGCGTGGGAAGGGGGAGGCACGAAAAAAGCAGACTTGATTCTGTGAGCAAGGCCGAGTGTTGACGATATATATAGTAGTGCGCCCGGTTTTCTCCTCTGTCCACTTTCCTCGCTACCATCTCTGGCTCTGCTGTTTCTCGCATGTCTACCCCGACCCCAGGAACAACTTCCCTACCACCCCCTACTGTTCCATTGGCGCAATCAGTCGCTCCTAATTTCCCGCCTGTCCTTGGACAACGCATTCGCCATCGAGAAGGACCTGGCCTGCGGGGCAGCCCTGAACCACGCATTCGCCATCGAGAAGGACCTTGCCGGCGCCGCAAGCGGGAGGCCCCAGCTCGGGAGGCTCCAGCTCGGTGGAAGGCTGCTGGGGAGCCGCGGGAAAATCCAGACCAGGAGGCTCCAGCTCGGTTGATGGCTGCTGAGGAGGCGCGGGAGGCTCCAGCTCGGTTGATGGCTGCTGGGGCGCCGCGGGAGAATCCAGCTCGGGAGGCTGCAGCTCGGTTGAAGGCGGCTGCGCAGGCGCGGGAGGCGCGGGAGGCTCCAGCTCGGTTGACGGCACACAATCCTGTGGGATCTTGGGAGGTGCTGCTGCGGCAAGACTTGCCAAGCAAGCCAGCAGGGCGATCACGTTGAACTTCATATTTCTTCTCTCGTCGCAGGGAGGACGTGCGTAGATGACTCAGGAGAGGTAAATGGGCAGGCAGCAGATGAGATTATAGATTGCCGGTGAGGAACTAGAATATACAGGGACACACAGCAGCGAGCGGGTGGCCAATTTATAATGGTGCAATTGTAAAGGAAGTGAAGCGTACAACGACTTTCCGAATCTACATTTAACAGTATTGTTGTACGAGTCAGTCTGCTGCGTTTTTGAGTAGCCTAATACCATCACAAGCAGTGAAGATGGTGTATTGAGGAAATGGGCATGAAGCCGAGCGTTTCAAGTACCACGAGTCATAGATTGAGTTGTGTATAAGACAAGTTCATCAATCCAAGGCTTTAAATGTCACGCAGCCCTGACTAGCTGCGACGGTATAAGGGCACGCAGCCCATAAAAGGTGG